>JAMKQA010006525.1:0-11576 GCA_024699735.1 Posidonia australis
CACGTCCATCACCATGTCCACAATGGGATCCGTACTAACAGGAGCAACTTTCCCATAGCTTTGAAAGGCCTCCCCATGTTTAAACCAACACTTGTAGTTTTCCACAAATCCTTTCTTACATAAATGTATTTCAACATCCCTTCTCGATAGTTTTTTCAATAGTGTACATTTTTTACAGGGACATATAATCCTTCCATCACTTTCCACAATACCCAGACCTTGATTATATGCAAATTCCACAAACTCCTGAACCCCATTTAAAAAACTCATACAAACATCTCCATCCACGACTCGTGTATACATCTAATCATGATGACAAGACATTTCTCTCTACAAAAGAAAGAAATGATAAGATGTCTATATGTCTAGATTAAAAGAAAAACATGATGACAGTTGAAAAAGAATGTGACTTAGGTATCACATTACAATAGGTTAATTTAACAAGACTTGGGCTTGAGACGTGACAAGTTGATATCAAAGTGGGAAAACAATCATGTAATTCAAGAAATTGATAGATACAAGATTAAACACCTCGTAAGCTGAAAATTACTTTTGCATGTAATTTAGGAAATTGATAGATACAAGATATCCTTAGTGGCTTTTTGCTTAAAAAACAGCGGTGCCTGTCAAAATAGAAGAAAACCATAGAAAATAACAACATAGGTAGGAAAAGAGTAACATAGACTGCATTGGGTTTCTAAAAAAATATCAATATGATTTAATTGTTATAGAGCTATAACTAGTCACACAAAAGAGCCAAACATTATCGTACTATTGAAACATGTATTTACATAATTCAATTGAATTTTCTCTAAGCAATGGAGATCTTACCAATCAATTAAAGGATATCTTGTATCTAAGAAAATGTACAATAATAGAGATTGAAGGTCCCTAGGATTGATTGTCTTAGATGTGATCAAGTAAAAGAAATAACAATAGAACAATGAGAAATTATTATCAATTCTTATCTATACTAGTATCCAACCATATATATTTCCCTAGCATGTACATGCATTTTCTTTCACAATTCCCTCTCCATTCCCCCCACCTTCATGTGTTTTGCGTGTCCTCCCTCTTGTTTCTGCTCATGTTTATGGTGGTGGGACAAACAACACTAGAGCAAGAGGAAAAAAGGAGGGCAAACCCAAACACCAAGGGAATTGAGCACCACCATCTGCATGTGCTCCAATCACTCCTAGTCCAAAGATTGGATGGAATTAAGTCAAAATTAATTAATGCTTACATCTTCTATTTCTTCTTCTTGTCTTCTCCTCCTTATCAAATTCTTAAAAAAACACCCTTGCATATATAATTCCCTTACCATGAGCAAGAAAAAGAAACACAAGGGTAATGGTACGTAAATGCGATACTTGTGATGGCAATTGATGGGGAAAAGATGTGTCTGGGTGGGTTTTGGCATTCAAAACAATACATGCATCGTCTTGTTTGTAAGATGTAGTACAGAGTGATTGAAAACGAGGTATAGAGCAGACACGTCTTTCATAATCAATTGGCAAGCATATAAGAAGTCTAAACATTAAATATCTAGAATAGGAGATATGTTACCCAAAACTAGCTTTTCTAATGTTTGAACTGCAGCACTGTATTGAAGTTACAAAACATCTCATAGAAAAATATTGCTATCAGCTGAACTTCTTACCATTTCTGAACCAACAGTTCTGAAAATAACAATTTCAATTAAACTAATAAAAAAAGTTGTAATGATAATATCTTATTTCTTCATCTTCCTTTGAAAATCATACAATGAAATAATCTCTAAATAGGTCGCATAGGTAATGAGTAAATGTCCTTATCAACACCTAACAAAGCATATAGGGCAACTTGTTCAGGTCATAACAACAAATGGTACAAAATAGTTAAAAAACAAACAATATGGAGTAGTAGACAACAATAGGGAAATCATATTGTACTTGTTTTCATTAATCACATACCCTCAATGCAAAAAAAAGAAAGAAAAAAGAAGAAGAAAGAGATAAGAAGAGAGAAATCAAAACACAACAACATGTACTAAACAAAACGAGTCCATAGCACACGTATCATCAAGTACATGACACCCTCTATGCTCCAATTACTTTTCCTATGCAACAAATGCCAATCATGCCATATGTGATAAAAAGGCCGTCTTTGACATAACAGATATACCAACCAAATGATATGAAATATAAAATGAACATCAAGAGATTGTAGTGATGAGTAACAATTAAAACTTGATGCAGAAGATCTTAATGAACAAGAGAACACCTATTTAAGATATGAACATGGTATATATGACATTTGGAAATAGGAACTTCGTTTCTGTGAACTTTTCTCCAAACGAAATGTCGGAAAAAGAACTAAAATTGATATGCAATTAATGACCATTGAAGCAAGAAAAAGGATATAAAGAAGAAAAACTAAGTTAAACAAATATGTCCTCCAAATCTAGCAAAATATCACATGGGAATATATATAAAAATCTAAACTTTATTCTTCACACACAAGCCAATCACAACTAATTCATACATAACAATAAAAATAATTGAACTTACATTGCTATCTACACACCAGAAAATAAATAAGAAACAAACTTCCACCCCTTGCCATGTAGTCCCATGCAATTTTCAGCATTCGCATATTTTAAGCAAATACAAACTTAGAATCATAATGATAATACATTATCTTATTATTAAAAACTAACATTTACCAAACACAGGTACTGAGAAACACACAATGTAACTATCATAATCACAAAACCCTTTTCCCATCAATTTGGTATTGATCTTTAGGATATTGCTCAAGACAGAAAAACTAGACAAAAATCTACAACTCGCAAAACTTGAAATAACTGCCATTTACTTCAAATTCAGTGGATGGAGTGTGAATTTTTAAGTACCATAATTAGATAGTGTGGTATCATTTTGCAAAAGAAGAAGAGCACAATTGGGCAAGCACACTAAAAACTAAATTAGCGAGGACCTTAACGAGGACATTTGCTCGCTATTCACTCGCTAAATAAAAAGCGAGGACACTACGAGAAAAAATCCTCGCAAAAAAACTCGCTAATTATTGCGAGGTAATTTCCTTGCAAAATCCCCACTATATGTCCTCGTTATATTACTGCAAGGACATTTCCTCACTAAGTCCTCGCTCTTTGTCCTCGCAAAATCTAGTTTTTCTTGTAGTGTTGCTGTTTTAGCTAGTGTGAGTCACATTTGCTTTGGTTTTTGGCCTCGTGGGCTTGATTGTGGGATTCTAGAGAAAATGATTGTGAAATGAATTTAAAGGAAAATTAATATAGTTTTGTTTTCTACCATTTTATGGAGTGCGTGTTGGGTGACTTCTGTCACTCACACTTGTTCTTTGTGGTTTTGAGTTGCAGATGCAGGCATGTAGTTGTGTTTTAGTATTGTAACGCCCCGATCCCGGGCACGCTACTAAATCACAGTATCACAAGCATAATTACACTAATTATAGAAAAAATATAACTATAACTAAGACTCACCTTCAGGATCACAATGCGCGGCTAGAAGCTCCAACTCCGGCACCAGAACTCGGCTGCACACAGTCTGCACCTGAAAACCAAATAGCATGCGTGAGTGACATCTAAGTCACCTAGTACGCGCCCCAAAACAGACAAACCACAAAAAATCATTCTTATCATCTTTCAAAACTTGTTTTTCTCTCTTTTTTTTTGAAAATCATCTTTCCTTTTCACTGGAGATCTCTTGGGAATTCAATCCCAAAACCATATTCTTTTCTTTTCTCAAACATCTTGGAAATTTGTTCCAAGATGACATTTTCTTTCAAAGCATTCCTTTCTAAAACTTTTGGAATTCATTTTCCAAAACATTTCCATTTCTAATATTTGGGATCTCTTCCCAAAACAAACTATCAAATTCACATTTCTGACCAGATCCAGCCTAAAACACAATGGCCCATTGGGCTTAAAACCAAATCATAAACATTGGCTGACAACTGGTTAAAACATTATCATTTCTTTTTAGGATTTAGGACCATTTCATCAGTCCAATCCTAACGAAATCACATTTCACTTTCCTTATTCATTTCCACTTTTCTTTACTATTGTTACCTTGATCAGGGGTAACCACGCACAGAAGCAGTAGGCAATGACATCCTTTCCCTACCTTCCTGCACTACCGTGATGAAATTCCCCGTGCGGGATGTCACCGCCCCGGCCAACCGGCCACAATTTCATTTTCATAAGTCCACGGGGATACGTCTCTGTCTGACGCCCCAGTCGATGACCCGAACAACTAGGTCCAATGACCTAGGCTCAGCCTACACTGTTTCGAGCTCGGTGACCCGAACAACTAGGTACGACTACCCAGGCTCAGCCTACACCGGAGGTTACCCGAACAACTAGGCTCAGCCAACACCGTCTCAAGCTCGACAACCACAGTCTTGTTTCATAACACATTATTAGTGTTCCATTCCAAAACTCTTTCCACTTTTCAAAAACCATTTCCCATTTCATTCTTTTTGTTGCAGCACTCTGTTTCCTTGCAACACTTGACCCTCCATTCGGGTCCCAACTCAAGCCACTAAAACCACATTTAAAACCATAAATTGGGTCTTATGCCCATAACCACACAAAATCATCTTTTCCATTCGTTTATAGGGTCAAGACCCAAAACCACACCCAAAACCATTTGTTTGGGGTTCCACATGCCTTCATGTTGTTACATAGGGCAAACATCATTCACATAAACCCACCATACCATTAAAACAACTTAACATTCATTAAAATTCACATTTTAACATTTCAAATTCAAGGCAAAAACAGCATACCAAATTTTCAATTCGGTATACCAAAATTTCCTGTTTCGGTATGCCGAAACGCCCTGTTTCGGTCGACCGTGAAATTTCGGTCAACCGAACCCTAGGTCCTGGCTTTATCTGCTAGGATTTTGGCATACCGAATTTTTTTGATATACCAAATTCCTCACTGACAGGGCACACCCCTGTTCAGGTAGTGAAAAAATCGCCCCAAGTGGGAGTGTCGATCGGACTCCCCAAACATGTCTCATAAATTTCCATAATATCATGGGGTGTAGACCCTTGAGTCTACTTCAAAACCGCTCAAACCATACATGATTTCATCAATCACACAACTCATACGAAAATCACAAGGGGAAAAGGCTCAAGAACGGCTACTGTAGCCTTCATCCCCAAAATCACATTTTCCCCTCAAACATGAATCCTAACCGCATGATCTCTACATTCTCATGCTATACATCACATTTCCATCCATTTCATGATTTTTTCACAATTTCTCATGCATTATCTTGATTTTCATGCAATTAACCTACTGTTAAGAAAACGCTAAACAGAAGGAGGGGAAAGGATCGCGTACCTGACTCAGGCCTCTGGCGATCCTTACCACACTTCGGCATGCCTCGGCAAACTTTGGTGAACCTCCTCTTCCAGTGGAACACCACGAGCAGCTCGCGCCACCTCCTCTCAGCTCGCGCCACCTCCTCCCAGCTCGCACCCCTTTCTCATGCTCCCTTTCTTCTCTTCCATTCCTTTCTCGCCCACTCCTGCTTCCCTCTCTTTATTTCTGCCACTGCTCGCTTGGCATTGGCCACCCATCCGGTAGGATGAGATGGGGAGGAACGGGCCTCCGTCGCTGGTGGCACGGGTGGAAGAAGAGAAAGAAGAGAACAAAGACTGGGTGGAAGGGCATGGCTCGTGAGAGATAAAGAAGGAGAAAAAGGAAGAAAAGAAAAGAGGAAAGAACAGCACGCAAACCGAGGCAACTGTGCATCCTCAAAGGGATCCAAAATCACAGGTAGATGGTTAGAAAGCCAACCACAATCTCACACAACCTAGAAACACCAGATTATCCATTAATAAACCATTTACACAATATTGCAATTGATTACATGGTTTATAAATAAAAATGGATAACCAAGCCCAGATGTCACAAGTATAGTACATATAGTCCGAACTTTCGTAGCTGCAGACACAGGTTCCTGGTAGTTGATATTTCTGTTTAGCTTTTAATTTCCTATAATTTAATTAGTTTTAAATTATTATGGGAATTGGAGGCATGACACTTCTATTCAATAAGTAGTCAACTGACATGCCCCTAGCATATCATCGAAGGCCACGATCACTAAAAGCAACTAACATGTCCCTGATCGAAGTACTGGCTCAGTAAGTCTATCAATAAGACAGCTGACATACCCTTAGTTTGGAAGTATCCTTCCAACTCTTTTAGACAGAAAGTAGTTGGCATGCCCTTGGATAAAAGGATCAGATTAAACCCTACGACATGATGGAGTGATACCTATGGGGAAGATGCACGTATGCTGGATGACTAATCGATTTTGCTAGTGCCCTTACTATTTGGAACACCTTTAAGACTGTGAATAAGGGAGAGGTAATTCCAGGCATCAAGGGATTCTATCTAGGCTCCTAGGTTATTCGTGGCACTTCGGAATAGGCTACATTATGACTTGGGCTCCATTCCAAATTTCATAGGATCGAACCCCTACTTTTTTATTGTTTACTTCATTTTCTTTTAACTCCCTCATAGACGTATAGGCTCACTCTATCCCTGTCTTAGAGGCAATTAATACCTTATTTGGGGAGTTGTTGTTGTTTAAAGGGTTGGCTAGGCCCTTAAAGACTATATTTCCCATGTAATCTCTTCGACTCCTCTCCAAGGTAAGAAGTAGGGATGGTGCTACCTTACATGCCTCTCTCTCTAGGGCTGACTTCTATCTACAACTTTTGTCTTCTAATCTTTTTATGCCCTTTCACAGATATATTTTTCATTTAACTCACACTCTTGTCCTCACCCCTAGCATTTTCTTTCCCTCTAGAGGTGTAAGTTCCTTGAGCGACTTGGATACTTCGCTTAATTGATAATCGATGGTGGCTCCCTCACTCACTAGGTTGCCTAGATAGTATCCTCTTAAGGTGGCACTACACTCTCCCAACACAGACAGGCTTATTCTATTTTTTCGTTATCGGGCAATGATTGATGCAGATGATGCTGATGATGATTACTATCTATGTTGCGAATGCTGGATGAGAATTAAATGAGTATGTGTTAGAACCTAAAACTATATGGATGCAAAACAATGTGGATGTTGTAATGTAAATGCATGGATGCGTGAGGGAGACATCACAGGGTAAGGACACAGTGTTCAGTTACTGATAGTACTTCTTTTGATAACATGTATTGACCAGCTCTGACTACTCAATGTGGTCCATATCCTCCAGGATCACTGCACCACCAGAGAAGACCTAATGGTCCACACCAATTAGGTCTAAATTTATTGCGGCCATTAGGGAGATGTGTTACTCGCAAGACCAGATCTCCTGGAGTGAAGCTTCTAGGTCTGACTGTCTTTTAATAGGCTCTAGCCATTCGTCTTTGATAACACTGTGTGTGGTGCATGGCTTGTAACCTATGCTCATCTATCAGGTTCAACAGGACATAGCGATCTTCAATCCACTTGGCTTCATCCAATTTTGACTCCCTTAAGCTCCTGAGTGAGGGTATCTCCCCCTTGATTTGTAGGACCACTTCCATGCCATATACTAGTCAGTACGGGGTTGCCCTAGTTGAGGTTCGAATCGATGTCTTGTAGGCCCACAATCTATATGGGAGTTTATCATGCTAGTCCTTGCATGTCTCGGCCATTTTCTTCAAGATCTTGGATAGAATCTTGTTGGCAGACTCCCCTACTCCGTTCATCTGCAGACGATAGGGTGAAGATTGGTGGTGCCTGATATGGAGACTCTTTAGGAAATCATTAACCCTTTTGGCCATGAAATTAGTTACATTATTAGAGATGATAGCATATGGGACCCCATACCAGGCAATAATGTGGGTCTTGATGAATTTCTCTGTGACTGCAGTAGTAATTGTTTTGTAGGAAGTGGTCTCTACCTACATGGTAAAGTAATCAATAGCTACCAGGATGTATTGGTGTCCATTAGAAGCTACTAGTTGGATATCACCAGTGACATCAATTCCCTTTGTGGAGAATAGCTAAGGAGATGACATGCTATGGAGCTATTGTGGGGGTGCATAAATAATGTTTCTATGAATCTGACAATTGTGACATCTTCGTACAAACTGACAACAGTCTATCTCCATGGTTGACCAAGAGTAGCCATCTAACAGTATCTTCTTAGCTAAAAGCACCCCCTTCATATGTGGTCTACATGTTCCTGCATGCACCTGTAGCATTATTGCATTAGCCTCTCTTTTGTTCAAATAATACATAAGTAATTGATTGTAGGACCTTCTGTATAGATGTCTGGCCCCCAACACATATTTTGATGCCAGTCCAACCATGGTCTTTCTATTTGTGGCTGATGTGCCTGGCTGATGACTTCCAGTCTCTACGAAGACTATGATGTCATGATACCATGGGAGTTCCTTTGAGGAATCTGCTTCTTCTGTACTCATGCAATAGGCTGGCTGATCTGTACAAGCGACTGACACATCTACTGTAGGACCTTCTGGTATGGATAACCAAGATGTAAGAGTTGCTATGCATTGGCATAGGCATTCTTGGCTCTATTCATAAAGGAGAAGTGTATTTCCTCAAATTCTACCATAAGTTTTAGGAGGCAGGGGTGGCATGTGTGACCATGACGGTGGAAGCCTTGCAAGGCTCTCCTCCTACCGGGTGCGTGGAAACACACGAGGAGACCTGATATGGTCATGAGAAAGATGGTGAATCCGGAGGAAAAGACTTGACCTAGAAACACCAAAGGAAGATAAGAATGATAAGGAAAGGAGTCGGCACCTAGTCTTTTAATGGAAAGACGAGGAAAACCAAAAACACAAGAAAACTGGGAAGCAAACAAGATGTAGAATGTATGTGTGTGCTCTGTGCCAAATGGATAATGCACAAATGAATACGGGCCAGAGTTAGGGTAAGGATTCTGGTTATGCATAGGGAAGGGGTTAGGCACCCCCATGCGCCCGAGAAAACTCGGTCTTTCTAGGTTTCCCTATTGTCAATGGTCTATGGATGTATGCTTGCATGTTCTATACGCTCATGCTAAATATGACTAGAAAACACACCAAATAAAAGAAAAGAAATGAAATAAAGGGAAAAAGTTAATCCGAGGTTCAAATGTTGGCATCGAGAATGCCGCTTTACTGTATATCCTTGGGCGATGAGGAAAATCATGAAAATCGAGAAATTCTCAGAAAGTGTCTCACAAATCAGCGGAAATTTGGATAAATCCAAGAAAATCAAAAAGGGAAAAATAATCCTCATTTTGGGACAATGTCGACTTTGATAAGCCTTTTAATGTATGCCCTCGGGCGATGGAAAGCCAAAACTAATCTAAAGGCGAAAACTGCAAGAAATCAGGGAAACAGCGAGAAAACCAAGCTCGAAAAGAGTTGGAAAAGCGTGCGCAATGTAAGGAAGAGAAGGCAAGAAAACTTGCAAGAAAGATGCGAAAAGATACGCAAAATGCATGTGAGAGTGTAAATAGTGAGAATTCCAGGGGTCGTGTGCAAAAAACCCAAATTCTAAAGTAAACTGAAGTTCTGAAGCTCAAATCACCAAAAAATACATAGGAAAACACATTCTATGCAATTATGAAGAAATCTGGGGTCAAATGTGCAAATATGTGCAATCCTAGTCAAAATGAAGTTTCTTAGGGGTTAAAATGCAATTTTGCCACTAAAACATGCATTTAATGCAATTCATTGGAAATTCAGAGTAAAATATGCAAGAAAAATGGTTCAAGAAAATTTTAGAAAGTTTTAAGGGCAAAACAATCAATTTATCCTAGAAAACAGGCATTCAGAGTGAAATCTGTGAAGTGCAGGGGTTAAAATGTAAATTGCCCAGTAGACCGAAGCATCTAGGAATGTTCCAGAAAAAATCAGGAGTAAAAATGCAATTTAACCAGGAAAAACATGCTTCAGAGAAGTTTTCAATAAAATCCATGGGTTTAAATGCAAATAAACCAAAGAAATGTGTATTCTGGAAGGTTTCAAAAGAATACAAGGGCTTAAATGCAATTTAACCAGCAAAAATAAGCATTCTGGATAATTTAAGAAGAATACAGGGGCTTTCATGCAATTTTCACAAAAAAAGTACACTCAGAAAGGTTTCAGGAAAGTTCAGGGTCATTAATGCAAAAATGTTGAATTAAAATGCATTCAAAGAAATCCTAAGGGCTTTTGTTAAAGTTTAATGCATGGGAAACATTATGTTAAATGTTTAATGGGGAAAATGCAATATTTTCAGTGAAAACTTTATTCGAATGATTTATGAAAAATGAATGGAGGACCTATTTGTAATAAAAGGACCTATGTGTAATGAGGAAAGGATTTGAATGCAAAGAAAACATAGTTTCAGAACTTCAATCAAAATAAAATTTTTAATTTGTTTTTTAAAAGGAAAAAAGAACGACGGTCGCTAGCGACGTAGCTCCGCCGCCGCCGACTGCCGAAGGGGGCATAAAAAACCATCCCATGGTCTGATCTCCATCGCCGCCAACTGTCGGAGGGGGCATAAAAAGCCTTCCCGTGGTCTAATCTGAGATCAAACCTCACGGAAAGCAAGAAGGAGGTGAGAGGAAATGATCCATCGGAGTGGATCCAAGATCAATTGGTGGGAACGAGCCTCCCACCTACCTCGCCGTCGAGGAGCTCCGGCGACGGTGTCAGGGAAGAAGGAGCTTTTGAAGGGTAGTGGCGTGGCGATCCAACGGTCGTGGAGGCCCCAGGAAGCGTCAGGGAGCTTCTTCCTTCCTCTAGGAGCTAAAAGGTGGAAGATGGAGCGAAGGAGAGCTCCGACGGTCGTCGAAGGCTTCTTCTCCAGTGAGCGGCGTTGCTGCAATGATCGGGAGCTCGTGGCGCGGTTCCAAGGGGTCCGGAGTGCTCAAGGCATGTTGTGGAGTGTTTTTGGAGGCTCAGAGGGGCTCGTAGTTGTGGGAGGCACCTTGTCCACATCGGGCTGTGGTTATCTTCTCGTGACGGAAATGGCTTTGTAACAACACCCTAGTGCTACACAACAGTACAGCTAAAAGAATTAAATAGTAGAAATAAAATAATTAAAGCTAATCACCCAGACTTGTGTGCGGCAAACGTGGCTCGAAAAGATGCACCAGACTAGACTGCTTCTACACCTGAGCACCTGAAACAAGGGGACAAGGAAAAACACGCGTGAGTGATAGGAATGTCACACAGTACGTGCCCCAAAAAATAACACTAAAATCCACTGAAAACCAATGCTAAACAACAATCATTGCTAGAACCACATGTTTAACTAGAAAACATGGAAAACAATGGCATTTCAAACTTTCTTTTCTTTTCTTTCAAAACCTCATGCTCGTTCATAAACCTTTATTCTCAACACTAGAGAAACAAAACATTTCATCTAGTTTCCTAGCCCAAAACTCTATTTAAGAACCATTAGCACAATTTATAACAATCCGGGCTAGGAACTAGTCCACACACAAAAATTCACACTTTTCCATTCCACAACTGGTCGCATCACCCTGGCCACAGGCGATCGACCTGGCCTCAAGCAGCTGGTGAGGATTCCATGTCACCACAC
>JAMKQA010006526.1:0-11389 GCA_024699735.1 Posidonia australis
GAAAACCACCCACAACCACACACAACCAAGAAACAACAGATTATCCATTAATAAACCATTAAACACAATATTACAAATAATACATGGTTTATTAAATAGAAATGGATAATCAGGCCCTGATGTTACATCAGGAGACATCAATTCAAATGTATCAAGTTCTATTGTAATTATGAATGTAATTTTCTCATGAAACTAGGAACTTGTAAAAGATCTCCCAATCATCTCAAAACCTTAGGAAAATAGTTTAGTCCAAAAAGCCTAAGTAGAGAACACTGGAAAATTACAAAAAATGGGTTCAGGGGATATTTTAAGCATATCGAATAGTTTTTGGCATACTGATGTGACCATGTCGGTGGAACCTTGCATGACTCCTTGTGCGTGAAAACACATGAAAAATCTCGATATGGTAATGATGAAGATAGTGAATCCGAGGAAGAAGATTCGACTCAAGAACACCAAAAGAGGATAAGAAAAAGGATAAGGAAAAGGAGTCGCCACCTGGTCTTTTACTGGAAAGACGAGGAAACAAAACACAAAGAAAACTCAGAGAAATCAATGCAAAGAAACATGTGTGCTCCATGCCTAATAGATGCGGCATGCAAATCATTGCAGGCCAGAGAAAGGGTAAGGATTCTTGTTACGCATAGGGAAGGTGTAAGACACCCCTATATGCCCGAGAAATCAACTTTTCAAGGTTACCCACTTACTCATGATCTAGTGTGTATATGTTTGTCTACTTCAAATGCACACGCCTAGGATGAATGCAAAAACATGAGACAAATCTCCACTTTACTGTATGCCCTTGGGTGATCGAAAAATCATGGAAAATCAGAAATATTCAGAGAGTGTCACTCAAAACAACGGGAATTGATAAAACTCGAGAAAGTCAGAAGGGAAAAATAATCCGTATTCGGATCCATGTTGGCATTGTCAAGCCTGTTAATGTACGGCCTTGGGCGATAAACTCCCAACACAAATCAAAGATTATAAAAAAAATCATGAAAATTGAAAAATAAGGGGAGAAATGATAAAATTGCAAAGGAAGGGCATTTTTGGCAAATGATGCAAAAAAATTATATGCCCTAGGATGAAATATGAATGATGGAGGAATCTAAAACCAAGAAGTCAATGAATAGTCAAACCAATAAGCAAAGAATCAATTATGACTACCTGGATTCTTGGGCCCCACACTAATGATTTCCACCAACTGATTCTGTTAGCTGAAACTACCGCCTGTTCCACACACTGAGTCAGATCATCGGCTTCCACCATTGTCCGAAATTGCGTGACCCATCACTAGTCTAGTTGTTGAGCTCTAATTGAATCTTAATGTGAAGCCATTGGAAGGCCTAATGCTTGATTGGAGGAGCATAAGAGTTGCACAAGGAGTTCATTCATGCCTTCAAATGAAAAGGGAACTTGTAGGATCGTCCTCCCCTTCCACCTCATCGGAGAACTGGTCTGTCGACTATGGTGGATGGTGACGTGGTCAACGGAAGTGAAGTAGGGCATTGAAGGGAGATGCATGGGCTCAAGAAGCAAAGGCGATCAAAGAGGGGTCACTCTAGGGGTTTAGATCCTTAGTGGCACCATCAATCACCTCTCCCACCTACCTCAGCGAAGCAGGCTACGATCGACCGTGAAAGATGACTGCTAAGCTTCACTGAGATTAGGCGAAGCTTGGGAGGCGGAGAAGGGATGATGAGTAGCAAAGTGAGAGTGAGGGAAACATGATCAAACCAAAAAAATCAGTGGAAGGATCGATCATCCTTCCACCAACCTACCTCGCCGAAGTGATTGCTGATCGGCCTCATCCGAGACTAGTGGACTCCATCCAAAGTCCAGGAAGGCGAAGGAGGCTCTAAGGAGGCCTAAATATGAATTTACAATGGAAACGCATTGCATTACTCCCTCTGGTATGCACCGTCGGTGTCAGGAAATCTCCAACGTCTTGCACCCTCACGTATGATGCAAATGGAAACACAAAGAGATGAGGGACTTACCTGTGAAGCGCTATAGTTCTCCGGAGACTCCTCAAAGCTCGAGCAAGGTCGACAACGACTGAATCGTCGTCAAAAGAACCGCTAGAGAAGGGGTCACCCAGGAAGGACGAGAGCTGGAGATGATGGAGCACTTAGCTAGGGAGCAATAAGAATGGAGATCTCTTTGATGATCCCTCTGGCATGACGTAGAGGCCTTTAAATAGGCAATGAGAGTCATCCAAGGTCATGGATGCATAACGGCCAAAGACGAGTGGCGACAATAACTTCCAGGAGCTTGAATTGGTGGATTCGTCACTAGATTAAAAACATAATGGTCACTGGAGGCCAAAGGAACAAGGCTAGATTCAATCCTAGCCATCATCAGTAAAGGATTAAGCAATTAAATGGAAAAGGAGACTTTTCCACCCTTTAGCATTAAAACAGGGCATTTCGCTAGCTATTTCCACCACTTACTTCTGCTAGAAATAAACCCATTGAAGGCACATCATATATAACCGATTAGAAATACCACTTGGCCCAACCAAAGCTAGTCAAGTAGCCATTGAGTCCATTGACCATCCTTTTTAAGGACCAATTGGCAACCAATGGTTAAAATGAATGTTATTGAGGTGTTTTTGAGAAAAGTGGGTGGGCCCAACAACTTCATAGGTCACTTCCTTTCTCGTAGATCCGTCCAAATTTACTTGTAAAATCTAGAGTGTCTATACATGCCCCTCCCTGAGTGAGATCGAGGGTAACCAAGATCGATGTTCAGGGCTGACAAGACACCCCGCCCATGTCTATGAGAGAGCGAGAAATGTTAGGACGATTACCATTTTCAGAGGATACACTGAAGGTAGCAATCGGTCAAAGAGATTGGTAGAAAGTTAAAATCAAGTAACACTATGTTATCGGATTTGTGAACTGGCTAGTTTGTGTTATCAGTCCAAAAGAGGAAAGGGGCATGATAGGATATCGGACCTATCGACCGAAAAGTTAGACATTTTGATGAGTGTCAATCGGGTAGCTCAGGGTACCAACCCAAAAAAGGGATCAGTCTAGTTCACCCAAGACATGACCGACGCTAGGCACCATCGATTCTAAGCATTTAGAATAGAAATCGAAAGGGGCATGGCAAAATATAAGACTTACGGACCATGGATATGGCAAGTTTCGGACCTACAAACTGCAATGTGGCAAGTTTCAGACCTACCAATCGAAATATGGTAAGTTTTGGACTTACCGACCAAGATATGACAAGTTTTGAAATTACCGACCGAGATATGGCATGTTTCGAACTTACAAACCAAAATATGGCAAGTTTCAAACTTACCAACCGAGATATGGCATTTTGAAAGATACCAATCGGATAGTCTAGGATATCAACCCAAAAGAGGAAGTAAGTCTAGATTCTATTCTTCTGAAACGAGAATCAAGAAGGAAAAGACTTCATCGATCTAGAGTGAAGTCAAGAAAAAGTCTTTGAATTATGTCCTCTTGGACGAGAACCAAGGAGACAAGGATAATCATCTTTGAATTTTGTCCTCTCGGATGTGAATTAAGGAGACAAGGATAAGTGTTTTTGAATTCCGTCCTCTCGAACGTAAACCAGGGTGGCAAGGATAAGTGTCTTTGAATTTCGTCCTCTCGGACGTGAACTAGGGAGACAAGGATAAGTGTCTTTGAATTCCGTCCTCTCGGACGTGAACTAGGGAGACAAGGATAAGTGTCTTTAAATTCCGTCCTCTCAGATAAAAACCAGGAAGATGAGGAAAAGTGTCTTTGAATTCTGTCCTCTTGGACAAAAACCAAGAAGATGAGGATAAGTATCTTTGATTTCTGTCCTCTTGGACGTGAACCAGAAAGACGAGGACTTCATCCATCTAGAATAAAGTCGGAGGAAAGATGTCTTTGGGAGATGAAATCTCGAGAGCCAAATAGGAATCTATTTGCCAATATTGACAAGAGAATACAAAATGTTTGAATGATTTTATTACAATTTTCAAAAGTACAGGGGTTTATGTGCAAATTTCCTACAATGAAGGTCTTCATATGCTCAGATAACTTGCTGCCCTGTGCAATGCTAAGGAACAACTCCTTGAGACTGGAGAAGAACTCAGAACATCTTGGCATGCTCTAAAACTCTTTCGACAATGTGTGCAATCTTTACAGAAGTGTAAGGGAAAAATTGTAATTTTCCCAACTCATGTCGTTGATCTTTTCAGGGAACTTGAACGTTCTACCAAGCTTTACTTGGACACCCTTGAATCACTGTGAGTGGAGGTGTGAGATATTTATCTCTGCTCTGTAATTTTTCAAAAGGGCTAGGGATCTAGATGTAATTTTTGCATAACATTGGACTAAAATGCAATTTCACCAATTTTCTAGATTTCTCTAACGAATTCTTAGTTTATGAGGTCATGTGAGCAAACTTCACATCTGATAACATTATTTCGACGTGTAGTTCCCATGTAGTGGGGTTGATCGTAATTTTACCAAGTAAATTGTATTTTAACCCCTAAAGTTGATTTTGGGGAATTTCTTGTTGAACTGTAGCAATATAGTTTGCAGAAACTATAGGGCTCATGTTCCTGCGATTTTTGTGATATGTATTTTCGTGAAACTACAAGAGCTCGATTGCAATTTTTCATTTCAAAAGAAATGAAACGAAGCCCAGCGTCGTTCCATCTTCTTCTTCCCATTTCCTTCTCCTCCCGTCAACTACAACTCTCTTCCTCCTCCTCTCGTTCGGGCAGCTAGGGCTTGGAGCGGCGGCATGCGACGGGGACGGTGAACCTGCACGGCGAAAGGTGGCGGTGTCTACGGGCAACAGAAGGCGTCAGCGTGAAGGCAGTCCTGGCAGAGCTGGTACGCCCGTTCTTCCACTTCCGTTCTTCCACTTCTCCACCTATGTTTTTTTTGTTGTTTGTTTTGCTTTTCCCTATTTCTCTCTCTTTTTTGCTCCATCTTATGGCCTCATCATCGGTAGCTTGCTCAGCATTGATCAGAGGGTCGGGGCACAGTGCCTCCGTCGACACGCTTGTGTCGGAGGGGCTTAAGAGGTCGCTTGGCGAGTTGCTGATGACACGCCAGAGACTCACCATGGTCACACGAGGTTCACCGGAACCGAGGAACTCGCAAAGGTTCTAGTCGATTGCCTGGATGGTCATCGTCGGCGGTCTGATCGGCGGTTGGCCAGGGCTTGTCGGAGCTTGGTGGCTTTGCTTGTGGCTCTGTTGGCATCCTGTGCTGATCGGCGATTTTCTTCTGTTGTCAGTGGTTGACGGCCAATCAATGGTTTAGGATAGGCATCAATGGATCAAACTCTGATTTGCCCAATTGCGTATGTGGCTTTAAAAATTTGCCAGAAGAAAATCTTAACACTAAGCTTGAAGACTTGAATTTGTGCCAACATTTTGTTGTCAAATTTTGCAAATATTTCGCTGTTTGGATGCATGTACTACTATGTTTTGTCTTCTAAATTATTCATGTTATGATTTAGACTTTGCCATCCACCAAGGAGCGACTACGGTGTCAGCATTGTCATAGTGAAGCTACTCTATGCAGGAGCGATCATCGTCCCACGATTTTCTCACCTGAAGAACTCTCACAAAGCTAATCCTTCCATGGAAAGGAAGTCCTGTCTTTTAGGATCTACCAGCTATGGGGCGAACGTCCCACCCGCACTGGCCACCACAGGGTATGCCTCCTCACGGTACGCTTCACACGATACTTAGGAAGGAGTCTCATACCTCCACACCAGACAACACCCGAACCTTAGTGTTTACAACGACAGTAGAAGTATCATACCCCCTCGTCATGCCACGAAACACCTTAACCCGTAGACCTCAACCTCGGTCTTGCGAACGACAGTTAAGGAGTGTCATACCACCAAAACCCGACGAACACTCACCTCTGTCTGTTGGTCCCAAATGCAAATAGAAAACATTGGAAAACTCTTTCAAAAATCATTTTCAAATCTATACTTTTTCTTTCCAAAACTCTCTTTTTCGAAAATCTTTTCAAAAACTATTAAATATCCTTTAAAACTCAAGAAACATTGTGCCCAACAACGACACGGAAAACCAAAGGCTGAGAACCACAAACAAAATATAGCCTCAACAGCTCTCTTGTCAGGCCTTGGCAAAATACCTTGGGAGCATTTGGGTTCACGAGCACTATACTCGACCCACGGCCACAACTCAAGAAAACACCAACGAAAACATCCTTTGAGTGCCACTGAGCCTACGCTCTAGTGCCCAACTCACCCAGAAGACACTACAGTAAAGCAAACACAACCTGAACTCCACGCTCTGGTGCCCAAGTGTAAGACACCTACTAGCTTATGTTCCTCGAGAGCACAGCCAGATCGGCTCAAACACCCAGAATAGTACCACTGATTACTCTATTCAGTGCACCACATACAAAACCACAGAAGCCCTAGACCTAAAGATATTATCATTATCCCTAAAGTCCAATATAAACCATCTGGGGAAAGAACTTATTATTTCTAAATCATTTCATCTTTTATTCTACCCACACCTTAGGTGGAATCTTGCTAATTTATTTTAAGCAAACCCTATAATCATTTTAATAGTTATCCTAACCATTTACATTCCGGAATTACCTACAAGGTATTGGCTCTAGCTAACAACACCCAATTACCCAAAAATCTGAGATAAAACCCACAAAAATGGGCCTGGCCAACCCACGCATGTGATCTGCGCGCATGGCCCGTGCCCCAAGCAATTACCCAGAAACCGGAAAGGCCTGAACCAGGGAACCCAAAAATCTACCCAAAGTGGGAGCTAAGTGCAAGCCTGCAAAACAATAACCAAAAATTCCACCCAAAATATATGTTATAGACCCTTGACTTTACTCTAAAACCCCACAAACAAAACTAGAATCCAATAAGCATAGTTCCTAGAATAAAATCACAAGGCCAGGGAGTGTAGAAAATCCAAAAACCACACAACAACGCATTCATCGCCATAAATGCCACAATAAATCCTCAAAAATTCCCAGACACATTTCAAGCATCCACACACATGCAATTCACACAATCATGCCCCTAGACATCTAATTGGAAATTAAATGGAAACCTAAGGGGTGCGTACCTCCATCAAAGGCATGACGGCGACGAACAGTGAAACGATGACGCACCGCCCTCCTCCTCAAACCACGGGCTGCTCCAGTCCTCCTCCTCCTCCTCGCGACGGCGGCACAGCGGCAACAATCTCCTCTAGTCACCTCCCTTTACCCCACTCTCTCTGCCCTCTCTCGATCATCTCTCTCTCCCTCTCTCTCTCTCACACACACACACATCTCCTTCTCTCTGATCTCCCTCCCTCATCTCTCCCCCTCCCAAATCTCCCCCCTCGTCTCCCTCTCTCGTCCCCTTACCTCTAACGCCCTGGAATAAGGAGGAGAAGAAGAGTGTATAAGAAGGAGGAGAGGAGGAAGGCATGTGGGCGAGTGGGAAGAGAGAGAAAAAGAAAGAAAAGAAGAAAAGAGAAAAAGGAGAAAAGAAAGGAAAAGAAAGAAAAGAAGGAAAGAAGCACAACACGAGATCCAACCATGCGACTTCCCACATCTGCGTGACTTGTGCCACCAGGGACCCGTCACCAAACCTCTACGGCCTAGGACAAACCCACAAAACTCCTACGAGAGTCGACACAACCACACAATACTAACAGTCTAGAAACCCACAATCCAAGCGTAAGACACTAATGAGAACCTGTCTCACATTGGGCACTAGGGCCCCCAATGCCCAACATACCTGAATTTCACCTTAATTATCTGGCCAAAGCTCCACTTCTAATGCTAGGTCGTTACAGTCTAACCCTGTTAGAGGAATTTCGCCCCCAAAATTCTCTAGGTGAAACACCAAGGGCACCAAAATTAGAACGTCACCAGAAGGACCCAGACAAAAATACATCAGTGCCACCCAAAACTCACGACCTATAGGAGAAATCTATGCTTCACAAAGCCATTTCATCCTACTTAGGTCCAAGGTGACACCAAGGACTCAGCTCTCCATAAGTCCGAATACCATAGAGATCCTGGGTAAAGTCCCTTCCAAGCACAAAAATCTCCACCCAGAGGCTCCAAAACAGTGTCTCCTAGAGTCTCAAAACATCCAGAGTACCCTCGGAGACATGCAAAGCACTAGATTGACCAGGTGCACCAACTCTAGCCATGCTTCCACTACACCACTCTGATGCACAACCTGGTCAGCAACCATTGAACTCCGCACCTAGTGCTTAGCAACATCTCTTATCACCTTGGCTCCTCCAATCTAAGGTACAAGAGAAACTCCGACTACTGAGACACAACAAAGCTCTTCACGGATCTGGAGTGCACCAACAGACTAACCAACCATGTGTTATCTGTCTCTAAGGACTGCTTCCCAAATCGATACTCTATCGGATCCAAAGCACAACCTCCACTGTGGCTAACACTAAACACGTGGGCGGATCGTTCCTCTCGTGATTCTCCCAACTGGCAAGAAGCACAAATCACCATGTTGCCTCATCACAACAGGAACTTGTCTCAACCCAAAAGGATATTTGGTGGACTCATCACTACTCACTACAACAGCAGCCTTACAGGTCTAGATGTGACACTGCCGAAACACACTTAAACCACTTATTAAGCGTGAAGCTCATGTCAAAGATACTACAATCTAGAGTCCAGGGCCACAAAAGTCATTGTTTCTAATGAAACAACTACACTATTGGGAAGGACCACTTGGGAGTCAAACTTAAATGGATCTCCAAACTAAAGTAACTCTCAACAAGAGTGTCCAAACCAACATGAGTTGTTCCTCCTTCCTAGCGGACCTCCCCGCGGTGTCACTATCCCGAAGATACTTTGCTAAATCTCCAAGAACAGTTACACCTGAATCCAAAAACAGCCACACGGAGGAAAACACATGGGATCACCCCCACCAGCTCGACTAGCGGTGCCACCAAACGAGACGGGCAGTCAACTCCACTTGACTCACCCCATCTTCGCCGTAGAAACCCAAAACCCAAAAACAAATACAGGAGAAAGAAGATCTCCACAGGTGGAAGAGCACTACTCTATTCAATCCACAAGTAAACAAGAAAATCAACAACCGGACACCTAAGGGAAACACTGGAGAAAAATCTCCACCGCCCAAGCAGCACAAAGCCATCCGAGCCACAACTAACCAAGCCAACTAAGTATCCCAACAAGATACCCCAAACAACACACAACAAACAACACACCAGGCTATGCCACTCTATGGCCAAGCCCCAACCAAGATGTGCGACACAACCGCACAACAACAATGCACGACTCCACGCGCACCACTCCCCCAAGATACCCTATCCTCAGACAATGTTTGGAAGGAAGAACACAAACATGGGGGAACTTACCATAGCTACCCCAAAATAACAACACACTTGTGGGGACACACTGAGTCACCCAGAGACTGCAACAAACATCTGGGAACTCACTAAGTCACCTAGAGACCACAACAGACATCTAGGGACCCACTGAGTCACCCAAAGACCACAAAAGACATCTAGGGACTCACCGATTCACCCAGAAACCACAACAGACATCTAGGGACTCATCAAGTCACCTAGAGACGACAACAAACATCTGAGGACTCACTGAGTCAACCTAGAAACCACCACAAATATTTGGGGACTCACTAAGTCACCTAGAGAAAACAATAGACATCTAGGGACCCATCGAGTTACCTAGAGACCACAGGAAGATGAAACTCAAAGCATCCTTTACACCCACCACAAAGACAACAACAACCACACATCTAGAAAGCCTCACGCTTCACCCAAATGCGACAACAGGAGGATGGAGCTACTGTAGGCATCCTCCCACACGGACACCAACAACCAAGACAGACGACCGATGACGACCACAGACTACCAACAACAACAAATACTTGCAAGAACAGGCAACAAATAAACAAATAGGTGAACAACAATAAACAAACAAACAACAAGCAGCAACAACAATGGAGGGTACAATAGAGGCATACAATTGCTGCACCCTACCTTTCACAGTAAAACACCAAACTGCCCAGCACTAGGTGGTGGCTAACCCCCTTAACGGGAAAACATGGCCAACAGATGAAGGATGCCTAACCCCTCTTAAAGGAACAAGACACCTCCTTAGCAAACGCCTTGCCTCCTTGCGGTTGTAGCACACCAAACAGACCAGTATCCACAATAGACGTGAAAAACCTCTAGGCAATATGACCCATCTGACCTCACGCACCGTAGGGTCTCCTACCCTGCTAGCCAACACAGAGTCCTGCCTAGAAAATAACCACCACCACACCCATGGGCAACACAGTGCTTAACTCACGCAAAACTTGTGGACAGCTGTGACCATGCCGGTGGAACCCCTGGGCGCGGTTCACCAAACCTAACTCCGGTGTGCAGAAGCACACTAGGAGGTCCGATACAGTCACGGCGAAAATGGTGAATCCGGAGGAAGAGACAAGACTCGGAAACACCGAAGGGAAGACAAAAAGGATAAGGAAAGGAGTCGCCACCTAGTCTTTTAATGGAAAGACGAGGAAAACCAAGAAAACACCAAAAAAGGCAGAAAGCAAACAAGATACAATGATGCATGTGTGATCCGTGCCTAATAGATAATGCAAGATGAATGCGGGCCAAAGAAAGGGTAAGGATTCTGGTTACGCATGGGGAAGGGGTTAGGCACCCCCATGCGTCCGAGAAAACTCGATCTTTCTAGGTTTCCTACTGTCTATGGTCTGCTAAAATGCGTGCTTGCTTATTCTATATGCTCATGTATGAAGATGACTAAAATCATGCCAAATCGAAGTCAAAGGGGGAAAAAAGTTAATCCGAGGGTCGAATGTAGGCATTGATAATGACGCTTTACTGTACGCCCTTGGGTGATGAGGAAAATCGTGAAATTCTCGAAATTGCAAAATAGTGGAAATCCGAGAAAATCAAAAAGGGGAAAATAATCCTTGTTTCGGGACCATGTCGGCTTTGTAAGCCTTTTACTGTACGCCCTCGGGCGATGGAAAACCAAAACAGGTGAAAACCATGGAAAATCGAGGAAAACCCGGAAAATGAGGTAAAGGTTAAGCTCGGAACATAGCTAGAAAGAGTGCACCAAGCCAGGAAGAAAAGACGGGAAAAATCGTGCAAAAAGATGTGAAAAGTATGCAAAATGCAAATGTGAGTGCAAATCTGAAGAATGCAGGGGGTTTTCTGTAAAAAGCCCAAATCCGAGGAAAACCGGAGTCGAAAAGTTCAAATCATCGGGAAACACATGGGAAAACACATTCCATGCATGCATGCCAAATCTAGGGCCAAACGGGTGTCCCTAATGCAAGCGAAGTACTCTAGAGGGCTGAATGCAATTTACCCACTAAT
>JAMKQA010006527.1:0-13741 GCA_024699735.1 Posidonia australis
AGATCACATTTGGCATATAGTAAAGCAAGGATGAAAATCGCTCAAAGTACTTAGATCCTTGATCTTATTTATGTAGTATTTTTGCATCAATGTTTGACCCATTATATGAGCGATACTTCTGAGCATTAGGACACACCCTGCACTCCATGCACCCTTATTTTAGCATAAGACACCACTCACCTAGCATAGCATGGCATATCACCCTCGGGCGTACAGAAAGGGATGAAAAGCCAACATTTCATATAAGTAAATGAGAAACCCATAGAAAGACCGATTTATCGGGCACACGAGGGTGCCTAACAGCTTCCTCGTGCGTAACAGGGATCCTTACCCATTTCTGGTTTATGACTTGCTTTTCATTGGCTTATTTGCATGATTTATATGGTTTTCCTCGTCTTCCATTTTAATAGACTAGGTGGTGACTCTTGCATTTTTATTTTATTGTTTTGCCGTGACTTTGCCCATCCTCGCGCATTTGGCCTTTCGCGTCAAGCCCGAGGTTGTCGTCGGCATGGTTACAGGTAGTAGCGAGCATTGTACATGGCCTGTATTCTACGTTCGTCGATCAAATTCAACTGGATGCATTTGTCCTCGACCCATTCAGCTTCTTTTAGCTCAACCTCCCTCAAGATTCTGAGTGATGGGATCTCCACTTAAACTGGTAGGACCGCTTCCATGCCATACACCAGTGAGTATGGTGTCACTCCTGTTGATGTCCGGACCAAAGTTCTGTAGGCCCATAGCGCATAGGGGAGCTTTTCATGCCAATCCTTATGTGTCTTGGCGCTCTTCTTTAGGATCTTGATTAAGTTCTTATTTGCTGACTCCACGACACCGTTCATCTGTGGACTGTATGGGAAAGATCTGTGATGTTTGATCTTAAGACTCTGCAAATAATCCTCTAATCTCTGAGCTATGAAATTCTTGCCATTGTCTGAGATAATGGAGTGTGGCACCTCGTACAAGGATATGATGTTGTTCTTGATGAACTTTTCTGTGGCTACAACTGTGATGGTTTTGTAAGAGGCTACTTCCACCCATTTGGTAAAGTAATCTATAGCCATCAGAATGTAGCTGTGGCCTTTGGATGATGTCGAATGGATGGCTTCGATGACGTCTATTCCCCAAGTAGAGAAAGGCCACGGTGAAGATATGCTGTGTAGCTACTGAGGGGGAGCACGTATGAAGTTCCCGTGAATCTGACATTTATGGCATCTACGCACGAGATGATAGCAATATGCCTCCATAGTTAACCAAAAGTAGCCCTGTAACATGATCTTTTTGGCTAACAGTATTCCATTCATGTGTGGGCCGTATGTCCCGGTGTGGATTTGAAGCATCAAAGTATCGGCCTCCTTCTTGTCGACACACCGCAAAAGCATCTAGTTATATGATCTTCTGTACAGATGCCCTTTGCCCAACATGTATCTTAATGCCAGGCGTGCCATGGTCTTCTTATCTGCTGTTGATGTGCTGGTTGGGAGATCGCTTGATTCCAGGAAGGTCTTGATATCGTGATACCAGGGAAGCTCTGCTGATGGGTTCGCTTCCTCTATGCTTATGCAATGGACGAGATGCTCTGCTCGGGTGACTGATACGTCGACTGTGCGCTCTTCAAGTATTGAGAGCCATGAGGCAAGGGTTGCTAGTGCATCTGCGTAGGAATTTTTGGCTCTACTCATAAAGAAAAAGTGTACTTCTTCGAACTCCTTGACAAGCTGCAAGAGATACTCATGATAAGGCACAAACTTTGGATCTTTGGTTTTGCAATCACCGTTGATTTAGGATATGACTAACATAACATTCCCATGCACCTATAGCTTTTGTGCGCCATGTTCTAATGCGATTTGTAGTCCCATGATGCATGCCGCGTACTCAGCTTCATTGTTGGTGCACTCGAAAGTGAGCTTTCTAGAGAAGGGAGTCATCTGTCCTTGTGATGTCGACAATACCGCGTCGATTCCTCTACCCTTCTTGTTGACTACTCCATCAAAGTATAAGTGCCACCGAGACCTGTCTTATGGCTCCTCAGAATCTGTATCTCCCATGGCGAATAGGATGTCTTCATCTAGGAATTGCGTCTGCAAAGGCTCGTATTCAGGCAGTGGTAGGTCAGCTAGGTGGTTCGATGCTACCTACCCCTTCATTGATTTCTGCATGACAAATGTAATTTCGTACTGGGACAGCATCACCTGCCATTTCATGCATTGTCCCACTGATGCTGGCCTTTAAAACAAGTACTTCATCGAGTCATGTCAGCATAGGAGAAGGACCGGATATGTCATCATATAGTGCCTGAGACGTTGGGTGGTCCAGACAAGGGATAGACAGATCTTCTCGATAGGACTGTACTTAGCTTTGCAATCGTTGAACTTCTTACTCAAGTAGTAGATGGCTCTCTCCCTACATCCTGTCTCATCGTGCTTCCCAAGGACTGCGCCCATGGAGTGTTGGGTGGTGGAGTGATATAGCAATAGAGGTTGTCCTGGTGTTGGTGGAACCAGGACAGAAGGTTTTGTAAGGAGCTGCTTGATTTTGTCGAATGCAGCTTGACATTCCTTATTCCAATGGACCTGTGCATTCTTTCTTAATAGCTTGAAGATAGGCTCACAGATGGGAGTAAGCTGTGCGATGAATCGGTTGATATACTGTAATCGACCCAATAAGCTCCGAAGTTCCTTCTCAAATGTAGGGGGCATATCGATGTTGGCTCTTGCTTTACTATGGTCGACCTCGATTCCCCTTTGACTGATAATGTATCCTAGAAGCTTGCCAGAAGACACCCCGAATATGCATTTGTTAGGGTTAAGACGGAGCTTGTACTTTCTGAAGCGATCAAACAGTTTCTCAAATAGACCAGGTACTTCTCAAGCTCTTTGGACTTGGCAATCATATCGTTTACATAGGCCTCTGTTTATTGATGCTTGAAGTCATGGAAAAGTGTGGTCATTGCCCTTCGATAAGTTGCGCCGACATTCTTGAGCCCAAAGGGCATCACACGATAGTAGAAAACTCCCCAGGGGGTGATGAAGGATGTATCCTCCTCGACCATCCTGATCTGGTTGTACCCCGAGAAACCATCCATGAATGATAACATTTTGTGTCCGGTTATGTTGTCCACCCAAACATCTATGTGAGGAAGTGGGAAATCGTCCTTGGGGCTCGCCTTGTTGAGGTCTCTGTAGTCAATGCACATACGGACCTTCCCGTCTTTCTTTGGCACTGGGACAACATTTGCTAACCATTCTGGGTACAACACCACTTTGAGGAAGTTCACCTTGTGCTGCTTCATGATTTCCTCCTTGAGCTTCAAGATCCATTGATGTCACCATCTCCTAAGTTATTGCTTGACGGGCCTCTCGTTAGGCTTCAGGGGTAATGTGTGCACCACCACTTCGATATCTAGGCTGACCATGTCGTCGTAACTCCAAGCAAAGACATCTGTGTATTCTTTCAGAAATGCTATGAAATCTGCCCTGGCCTGTGGTGAAAGTTAGCACTAATAAGTACCTCCTTGACATCTTCTATGGTACCGATGTTGACCCGTTCAGTTTCTTCCTAGACATGCATATTCGGCCCCACTAGATCATTATCGTAGGGTTGGAATTCGGATGTCTCACCGTCTTCATCCATGTCATCATCCTCTTCCTCATAATGGATGATCTCTGATATGATTCCTTCTTTGAAGGTTGGGTCAGTGACATCAAAGGAGAGATTGTGCCCTGATTTCTGCCCCTGATGATTCTTCATGATGGTCACACTGACTTTGGTGTTCTTGTATCTACACTGCGTGACCTCTAGCTCTTTGACAATGGGGTCTGCTGACTGACCGGGTTGCTATGTTTCCTCAACTCTTGATGCTATTTTTTGATTTTTAGGTTTTCTAATTTTTTTGGGTTTTCTGGATTTTTTGATTTTTTTTGTATTTTCTGTAGTATGCACAGGTGGTGCTATTCACTGGCGACTGTCCTGCTGCTGATTGATGGGAGTGATGCCGCTTGGATTTTCTCCTGAGCTTAACTCCAGGTCTTTTTTTTTTACCCTCACCTTGCTTAAGTTGAGGCTTCAACTGCATTTACCATCTAGACCCGTCTCCTGGCTCCAAAGAGATTAACTCTAATGGTCTAGTGGGTTCTGGTTGTGATTCAACAATGACCATGATGGATGAGTGGTCCAGTTGCTGGTGGGGGATTGCTGGCTCTAATTCTGAGGCTTTGGCCTTTCCTTTTCCCAGCCTTTGATGCTCGGCTTCGTCCTCAGCCCATACTAAAAACTGCTCTTGAAACAGAAGCTCTAAATCGTTGGCCTGGTCACTCAACTGCATCTCCCTGCCGACTGCCTCATCCTCTTCCGTGGTGCAATCGGAATACTGGACAACACTCTGCTCTTCCACTGACTCATTTGGACTGTGGACCTCTGCTGACTGAATATGAGACCACTGTGAGCAATGCCCATGACTGACCGACTGCACTGATAAATCTACTAATGCCATTGCTTGTAGGACTATCACTACGGGGCTCGTTGTTGGGGCAGTGGCTGATGCTGTCAAAGTGCCTATCGACGGTTGAGGTTGTGGCTGCACCCTCTGACGTTGACTCCTCTTTGTAGTGGTCTGGCTCTGATTGGGATCAAGTATCCCTACACTGATAAAGTTGGTGAGATTTGACGGAATAAACATCTTCTTTTACCTCCTGGTGCGTGAATATCTATCTTTATGTGGCTGCCACTCGTATCCCAGTCCCTTGAACTCTCGCCTTTCCTTCACCTGGATGGGCTCGGAGATTCCTTGGCCGTGTGGCCCGAGTGGTGTGGGCTGGTTGACAATGTTGGGGTAGGCTGGTGGTACTTGTGCACATGGAGGTGGTGGTGCAGATGCAGTGTGTGCCCCCTGGGTGTCAATGATGATGACCTTACGGTCAATCAAATCCTGAATGGTGTTTCAAAGAGCCATGCAATTATCCGTCGAGTGACCCGCGCAACGATGGAAATTGCAGTGGAGGTTCGTGTTGTACCACCTCGACAGAGGGTTCAGCGGGGGACAGACCTTTGGGAGTTTCAGGAGTGACACCACCTTGGCAAGGATGACACTCAGTGGCTCAACAAGTGGGGTGTACTGTCGTGTAGCACGTTGAGGCCTTCTCTACCTTGGGCGGGGTCCTTGCCGGACCGGTGCCGCGGGATTCATTGGCTGGGAAGTGGTGGTGATCTGTGATGTGTGTGGTACCCTAGGTGTAGGCACATAAACTAGTTGATTTGGGCTTGGTTGGTTCACCACATAGACGGGCATGGCGAGTGACCCTACGTACGCGACAGTAGGCTTGGGAGGATCCCGCCTCTTAGGGTAACTAGCGCCAGTGCCGTTATGAGTGCTGCTGTTCACATGGTGATCCAAGGATGCAGCTTGTTTGGCAAAGGTTGTGAGTGCAGGAAAGCTGCCATTGCGGAGGGAGCTCTCTATACGTGCACTTGCTCGAATCAAAGATGGGAAGGTGGTGACAGGTTGAATGCTCAATAGAGTCCCAACATCCGGCTGCGTACCTCGAATAATGATTTCGATAGACTCCTTGTCGGAGGGTCAATCTCTCACTTGTGATGCAAGGGCGCGCCAGCGGCCATCGAACTCCTCAAACGGCTCGTGGGGTTTCTATCTCGTGGCGACAAGGTCCTCCCTCTTTGGGACCAAGTCGAGATTAAAGGCATATTGGTCCACAAACGCCTGCGAGAGGTCGTTCCTAGTCTTGATTTATCCCATGTCAAGCGACGTGAACCACTTGAGGGTTGGATCGGTGAGAATCTTTTGAAAGAGGCGGATCAACAACTTCTCATCAGCCTGGAGCTGAGCGAGATCTCCGCAATATGCCCTAAGATGTGAAATGGGGCAATCCTTACCGTTGTACTTACAAAATCCAGGATTTGGAAATGCGATGGGAGTGTCGCCTTTGGGAAATAACAAAGGTCCTGGAATCCGTAGGGTTGGCGGTCGCCTCCCAGCACTTGTTGGAGTGCTCTCTTTAGGTCACCCATTTTGGCATGGAGGGTTTCTGGAGCTAATGCTGACAAGGGTGATGCAGCAGAGGGAACGACCACATATGCTGTGTGGGTCGCACCTAAGTGCTCCTTCGGGCCCACCATCATGACACTTGGTACCGCGGCATGATGGCCAGCATATCTGTGCATAAGTGTTGGGTGTGATTGTGGAAGTAAAGGTGCTTGAACCAAATGGTGTGTGAGAGGAGGATGAGCAGAAAGTTGTGTGGTAGTGGGTGCTGAGTGTGGGAGTAACAGCTGTTGTAGTGGTACGACGCCAAGCTGCAGGCTCTGTGGATGCTGCACTCCAGCCAACCCGTGGGGTTGGCCACCAGATGTTGGAGTAGAATGTTGTGTAGTGAGGTGGTGTGTCTGAGGCAGTGGTGTCACACCTAGTGTAGGTGCAGTGAGGAGCTGGGGTGAGGGCTGAGGTGGTGGAGTAGAAGGTGATGCCTGAAATGCCAGAGTAGGCTACCGGGGAACCTCAAGAATAGTGGGGTCTATAGTAGACTGGATAGCAAGGGCCATGTTCTCGATCTTCTAGGCAAGGGTCAGTTGATATTCTGCCTGTGTGGCAGGAGATCCCTCAGGGACAGCGAGGGATGGCACAGTCAGAGGTCTAGATGTCAAAAGTGGAACAGATATAGGTTGCCCTCGAGGCAGCGAACCCGCAAGGGCTATTGCCACAGTGGGTTGAGTGCTAAAAGAGAAGGAAACCGGAGGAACTGAGGCCGTCAATGATACATCTGGAACCCGAGCAAGGGTCACTGAGATAGACTCAATGCTTGGCTCTAAACTGGCCAAGGTCAGTGGATGTCCTACGGGATAAGGGACAGAACCTCCGTGATGCACGAAGGGGACAAAGTGAATAGCTGAAGACACAGCAAGGGTAGGAGGGACAGAAAATGGAGTGCCCTCCTGAGCAACAGTGATGGACAGAGACTCGCTGGTGCACTGGGCCATGGCTGACCGGGAACGAGTGAGAACCAGACTACAGTGGCAAACGAGGGGGTGAATCCTAGGACGAGCTATCGTCAAAGTGACAAATAACTCAAGAAAAAATGATCAGCAACGAAGCATCGCAAACAGGGGAGTCAAGGCAGGAACGCCCGAGCAGTGGCTAAGGAATTCAGGCTCTACCTGAAAAATAGAACACTACCGGTGTTAAAACGGGTAACAAGATGCAGTTGTAATGGTGGCGTGAATGGCATTCATGCACATGGATGCAACTAATATGCACTCTCTCACCAACTAAGTGTTTCTTAAAAGCCATCTACTCCGGGATCACACATGGGTAAATAAGTCTCCAACTCAGGCTAGAAAGTAAAGGTCTCCACTCTAAGTCCTAGCCAAAGCACAAGCAGTGAACGGGTGGTGCATTGGTGGCCTCATCTCCTGTAGTAGCATGGAGTTGTACCCTCTACTAACACTGACACGACCTCAGACAAGGGGGGACAAACTAGCAACATGTCTTACGCTAAAGCTATAGAACGAGCAACTAGAATTGTCATTCTCAATTATAGGTGGACTTAGGGGAGAAGATGTATGTCCTATATGATCAATCATGTAATATGCTTTTGTATTTTTTACTTGCATTTTATTAACCAGGGGGAAGAGTTTGATTTGGTCTCTAGTTTCACCTTATTAATTGTTTCTCTAAGTTTGTGTGTTTTATTTTAACCAGAAAGGGGAAACAAGTATGTCTCTACTCTCCTAGGCATGTCAAGTGCGAAAGGGGAAGAAAACTCACAAGTAAGGCAAAAAGCAAGCAGTCAACAAGCAAAAGACATGATCATGGCATGTGCAAGTGTCGTGGCATCTTGATTGTGAAAAGCAAACATCCATTAAATCGAAAGGCAAGATATATAGCATGCATGAGCAGTGATAGAGAAAATGTGTGAAAGAAAGTGTGAAAAGCATGCGAAGTAAGCAAACAACCATAAGCAAGGCAAACAAACAAGTTTGTGAAGCCAAAGCTCCAGCAAGCAAGCGAAAAGACTAACCGGAAATCCTGAATCTAGTGTCCCCAGGGGAGTCACCAGTTCTGTCACTATGTCCGCCCGGAGATCCGACGTGGAGTCGCGCTAGAGGGAAGAGGCCACAGCAATGTCAAAATGGCGAATGCGCAAGATAGTATAAAAATGAAAAGAAAAGGAGTCGTCACCTAGTCTTTTAAGGTAAAGACGAGGAAAATCACAAACAAATCGCAAAAGATGAATGCATGAGATGCAAATATGAAGGCCAGATTGTCCACAAACCAGAGGATGGGTAAAGATTCCTATTACACACGGGGAAGGTATTAGGCACCTTTGTACGCTCGAGAAACTCGGTCTTTCTAGTCTCATTTGCTTGCTAGAGGCTAAATGAACGTTTGTTAAGCCTATATTGTGCTCTAATCATGCTAATATGAATGCCACATCAAGACTAGATGGATGAGCAAGATGATATACGAAAACAACGAAGAAATCTGTATGTAATATCGCAATCATGAAAAACAACACGACAAAGAAAATCACATGAAATGACAAGAATTTTGGCGAGAATGGCTTGAAAAATCATACAGGTCTCAAGAAAGAAAAAAATGCAACAAACTCAGGTCATCTGAGTCATAGAAAACGTTGTGGAAATCAAGATGGAAAAACTGCAAAGAAGTTCGTGCAAAGTAGGTAAACTGTGACATGTGAAGAAATTCACATAAAATGACAACGTTTTTGGAAAGAACGCTCTGGAAAAACACACTGACATCAAGAATATCAAAAATGCGATAGACCCAAATCATTAGAATCGTGGAAAACATCATGGAAATCGAGATGGAAAAATTACGAAGAAGTCCATGTAAAAAGGTAAACAATGACATGTGAAGAAATTCACATAAAATGACAATGTTGTTGGAAAGAATGGTCAGGAAAACCATATCGATATCAAAAGGGTCAAAAGTGGAGCCAACCCAAGTCATCGAAATCGTAGAAAAAGTCATGAAAATCGAAAAGTAGAAAATAATCTGTAAGTGGGCCAGCATGGGCCTTTTGGTCAGTTAGTGTATGCCCTTAGGCAATGAAATGCAAACCAAATCGAAAAATCTAAAACGTAGGAATAAAAGAAATCCAGTTGAATGTTGGGTAAACAATTCTGAAAACGAAATATGGAACAAATCCACGAAAAACCACATGAGATGCTGACTCGGTCGAAAAAGAAGGGACAAAGCAAATGTGATGAAAACTAGGCAAAATACATGAAAATGTTCTTAAATGTGTAAAAGATACTGAGGAATGACTTGGAGAAAGATTATGCGTGATTTAATGCAAGAACTAACATACATGTGCATGGATTGGTGGCATAGGGGCAATTTGGTCATCTCTATGACCGGATGTGATAAATGCATGTATGTAGACGATGCATGGTCCAAGATATGCCAAAATGTATGCAAAATGTTAGGAAAATGTTATTTTCAAGAAAACATGCAAAGGACAAGGTCCTAAAAACAATAAAATGATGTAAACACAATAAGGGACAAGTACAAGGACGAAAACGTAAAATTCACAAAAAATAGTAAAAACCTGGATTAAAATACATTCAGTGACTGCTATCCTAGTGTGAAGATGATGGATCAAAGGAAAATGTGGCACTGAGATGTGTGAGAATTGCACCTTGGTAATTTCTTGAAAACTCAGGGTCTACTGTGTAAAATTCACACATAAAGTGTGAATCTGACTATAATGTGAAATCAGAGACTCATTTGTATTGCAAACATGGTTTTTGATGAAAACTCTATTCAGGTGGCAACTTATAAGTACATGTGATCCATAAATGTGAAACATACCAAAATGTGATTTAAAATACAATTAAAACCATGATTAATGATTTAAAAAAAATAAATTCATGGGCATGGATGTAAATATTCATGCCCAGAAAACATTATGGAATGAGTTTAGGGGCTGACATGCAAAATTTTAGGACCAAAATGTAATAGAAATCAAGTTTTTTACATGCTTAGTGTAATTATGGATGACTTCAGGGTTATGGATGCAAAATTTATAAAGAAAATTCATTTTAAAGGATTCTGAGGGCAAAATGCAAAATCTCAGGACTTAATTATAAGGAAAACATGAATGTAGGGGTCTAAATGTGAGAAAACACATATTTACAGGACTGATGATGAAATTAAAATTAAACAGGGTAAAGAATGCAATATTTATAGTAAAACTAAACAAATACAATGTAAATTGAAACTACAGGGGTCAAAGAGAAAATAAACCAAGATCTATTGTGACGTTTAAAAAAAAAACAGGGGCTTCTAAATAAAACCTAAAGCAACTAATAGTCACAGCCGGCAATTTGAAGATCGTCAGTGGCGACGGCCTGGGAGGCTCATCTGAGCCCTCACGACGGTTGATCGAAGATTTGAGGAGTGGGGAAGGATGAGCCCTCCTGGCGGCTGATCGGAGATCAGAGGAGTGGGGAAGCTGGTGGAGGAGATGGGGGGAATATTCGACGACGCCGATCGAACCCTCGACAGTTGGGATGCGACATCGATCCCCCTTGTCAGCGCTCTTCTACGGCGACAGGGCTTCCACTACGGCGTGTCTGGAGGCAGTGGTTCGGCGCAGCGAGGATCGATGAAGCTCCGGGGGGTCTTGATGAAGCTTTTGGAGGCGTCGGCGGGGACTGGGACTGGCTGGCGTACTCTCCCCGTGGTGGGCTCCGAAGACGATCGTGACAGAGACAGAGACGGGGCTTTGGGGTCTGGAGCGGCGACATGGAGGCTTGGAGAGATTTGTGGCGGTGTAGCGGAGCTTCGGGAAGCAATCGGGAGCGGCAGGAGCATCTAGATGGCATCGCGGGTCTTGATGGCGGCAATCAACGATCGACGGGGTTGCAACGACGCTCTCCGGCACGGGAGGTCAACCAGACTCCTCTTGAGCGATCGGAGCTCAGAGAGGAGGGGGAGAGGGAGGAGAGGACCATGGGTAGACATGGAAATTGGGTCGGGCCGGCCCTGGGCCTGGCATGGCCTGGGCCGCTTGGCCCAGCCCGGGCCTGACAATCCCATTCATGGGCCGGGCTGGGCCAAGTGCACCGTGGGCCGTGCTGGGCCTAAGGGTTAGGCCCGTAAAGGTCGGTTTACTAGGCCCAATTTGGCCCGTGAAACAGCCTAGGCCGGGCGGGGCCGGTCAGTCTACAAAATTATAAAAAAAAACATAGGGTTAGGCTTTAAAAAAAAACACACAGGCCCGGCTTGTGTAAAAAAAAACGAAATTAAAATACAGGAGCCTCGCCCGTTAAAAAAAAGAAAAGAAAAGAAAACACCCATTTAAAAAAAACAAAAAAAAGAAAAAGAAAACAAAGGGCCAGGCTAAAAACTCCACTCCATTTAACCTATAAATACCCCCACTCCATTCATTTTTCTTCACAACTCAATCTTCTCTTCTCTTCTCTTCTCAACTATAACTTTCTCCCAACTTTCATGTGAGGATTTTCAATTGAGGATTTCACTGTTTGGCTTTGGATTCTGCCTCGTCTTCTCTCTCCAGTCTCCACGCGACACCAACTGAGCCAGCAACATCAAAATTTTTCTACTTCTAATCCCTCCAAATTCTTTACTTCTAATCCCTCTATTTTTGGGTTTTGGTTTTTGTGGGTTAAGGGTTTTATTATTTTATATTCATTTTTTATGTTAAAATGGAAAATATTGGTAATGTTGGTAGCCATAACTATATCCCTAATAAGGAGTCAGATCAACCTCGGTCACCCCAACATAGACTACACAGTCCACAGCCACTAAATAACCTAGGTGTAGACATCCCAATTATTTCCAATTTTGCAGGATAAGGATGTGGTGGCTGAGCTCGAACCCTGGTTGAGCCCATTTGGGGCCGCACACCCTCATTAGGCCATTTAATTCATGGAGACCTAATTGGACCCGTGAAGGCCCACTTAGGCCCATTAAACCCTAATTGAGCTTACTTGGGCCCACAAGACTTGTTTAGGCCCATTTAGCCTTTCTTTAGCCCATTCAGCCCATTTGGGCCCACTTAGCCCCATTTGGGCCCACGAGCCCCATATGGGCCCATTAAGCCCAAATTGAACCCAAAAGCCCACTTAGGCCCATGAAAGCCCATCAAATCCACCAAGGCCCATTAAGCCCAAATTGAACCCAAAAGCCCACTTAGGCCCGTGAAGGCCCATCAAATCCACCAAGGCCCATTAAGCCCAAATTAAACCCAACAACCCACTCCTCCTCTCTACTGACAGTTTTTCCCTTCACCTTATAAACCTTCTTCACTAACTTCACCAAAAATCACTGAACCCACTCAAAAATCACTGAATACACCCAAAACCCCACGAGTTTCTTCAACCAGCGACCTAACCACGTCCAGCCCATCTCAGCAAGTCGACCAGCAACAACCAGGCTCGAGCCAGTGCCACTGGGTGTGTCGTCGCGAGCTTGGACAGCCGTTGATCGCTGTCGGCACGTGGGCAGGCAGGATGGAGGTGCATGGGGGACAGCCGTGGTGCTGTTTTGTTGAGGTGTTGGTTTCTGTTACGGTTTGTTGGGTTTCCGTGATGGGTTGTTGCAGCTTGTCGTATGGGTTCACCTATACAAAGAGAAGAAGGCCAGCAATTCAGAGGTTAGACATTTCAGAGCCACAATTCAGAGGCGCTCTCGAGAGAGAAAACTGAGAGCAGAGAGCGAGAGGGAGACTCCTGAGCTCAAGGCGCAGTTCAGAGCTCCGGCGGGATCCAAAGAATTCTCTAGCCAGGTACACCTTCCTCAGCCCTCTCTGATCTTCGCATTTAGCTTCCTAGTTTTCCCTAGGCCTGCTCGTGTTGATTCCATTGAGACCAGAGGTTTCCTCTGGTCGGGATCTCCTCCTGGACTTCGTCGGAGTCGATCTCCGACGATCTAGGTCGGGGGACTGATCCAGGACGTTTCCTGGACCCCCGAGCCCTCTCTCCTCCTCCTCTGGTCTTCTCGGAGCTCTCCGTGCCCCGCCGCGCCGCTTTGCCGCTCCTAGCTGTCCGTGCGAAGGTCACCGGAAAACGCCTGCGTAGCCGCCGTCGCCTGAGAAGAAGACTCTGTCCGAGCCTATACGCCGCTCCGAGCTACGTCGAGATGAACCAGCCCCGTGGTGACCTTCCTCAGCCTCCCGCGAGTGCGCCCGAGCCTTTGGATCCACACCGCAAGCCCCCGATCGTCCCAACCACGCCGCTCGCCAGAGGAAGCCGCGACGGCGATAGTCAGGCTACCACCTCGCTCCATCAGCCCTCGTGCCGCTCCGGAGCAGCCCCGATGCCTCCTCCCACCCTCTAGAAGCCTCCAAATGCCATGCCGCAGCTCCGAGCACCCGCAGTCGCCGTAGGTCCTCCATCGGAGCAGCCCGACGGCGAGCGAGGTGGGGGAGACGTTTCAGTCGTCGGAAATCGCATCCAAACCATTGGATGTCCTCCACTCGTCCCGTTCTTGCTTCCAGTGGAGTCTGATCTGAGATCAGACCCTGGGAGCCTCCCCCTTTTCTTCCTCTGATGGTCGCCGGCGGCGAGCTCCATCGTCGGCGACCGTCGACCCTTTTTTTAAGTTTTAAAAACATTTAAACTTTTAATTTGAATAAAATCTTGAGTTTATGTTTTTCTTGCAAATAGGTCCTTCTGGAATTACTTTCTGGTCCTTTTATTGCATATAGGTCCTGCACTCATTTTTCTAAAATGTTTCGAA
>JAMKQA010006529.1:0-12320 GCA_024699735.1 Posidonia australis
GGCGTACAGTAAAAGGCTTGTCAAAGCCGACACTTAACCCCATCACGGGTTATTTTTTCCTCTTTTGATTTTCACGACTTTTTCCATGATTCCGAGAAAACGAGTTGACTCGACTTTTCATCTTTTGACATCAACATGGTTTTCGAAGGCATTCTTTACAAAAACATCGTCATTTCATGTGGTTTTCTATAATTTTCTCAATTCCGGTGGATTTCTCCGCAATTTTTGCACATTGTCCTTCACATCCATCCAGTCTTGTCTAGGCATTCACATCAGCATGATTAGGACACAATTTAGGCATAGCAAACACTCATCGGCCTCTAGCAAACGAATCAGACTAGAAAGACCGAGTTTTCTCGGGCGTACGGGGGTGCCTAACACCTTCCCCGTGCGTAACAGGAATCCTTACCCATCCTTTGGTTAGTAGGCATCCGACCTTCACGTTTACATCTCATTCATTCACTTTTAGTGAATCATTTGTGGTTTTCCTCGTCTTTCCATTAAAAGACCAGGTGACGACTCCATTTCTCTTTCCTTCGTCCCGTCTCGCGCCTTCGCTGTCTCGACATGGCTGTGGTCTCCTTCCCCCTCCTCTCAAGAGCGTGGGGTGGCACGGTCACAACTACGAAGGTCAACATTTGAAGAAGAGACTGTTGCACCCTAATTGGAGAGATCATTTTTAACCAAAAAGTAGTTAAAAATATGAGATCAAGAAATATTAAGTTAAAATCTCTAGATTTACTACAAAATGTAACCAAAGCATATAAAAAATTACCAAAACAACAATATTCTATTATCTAGCTTCAATATTGAATCTAAGATGATTTTTCAAAGAAAAAAACTAAAACTAAGCTAAAATCTATTAATAAGGAATTGACGTCATGAAGTAAAAAATTCCAAAGAATATTAGCATGAGAGCAATATAAGAAGATATAGACCATAGATTACCGAACTGTAATTACCAAACTGTAAGTAATTAAGGTAGAGGTGAAGTCATCAAATTTTACGCAGGGGTTATCTTGAAAGGCTTTAGATGGATGTCATTACCAAACTGTAAGTAATTAAGGTAGAGGTGAAGTTCACGATGAATCGTGTTCAGTAGTTGTACATACGTGGTATTTATACAATTGATGACCCAATAGAATCCAGCTGATTATGCTACAGCCATCTCACTTAATCAAGACAGCTATGTATAAGTAACCACTATACTACTTAATGTTGGTTTTCTGTTATTTTTAGTGTTAGTGGGTCACACAAAAAAAAAAATTCTAAAAATTCTGAGCTTTTCTTACTTTCGCCAAAAGTGATTAAACAATTAATATTATATCATGTCATCAATTTTAAAAAAAATCTGAAACCAAAAAATCAGAGACAGTCGAACTGTTAAGTAACTCACTAATAACTCTCTTCAAACTCGAGAATTTTTTTTGCGTATTAGGGCTTAAGAAGATTGAGGGCATAACGGGAAAAAACGGTGTAAATTAGCGTCGTTAAAATAAACAGCAGGACGCAGTAGTGCAGAGAGCTAAGGATAAAATTGTAATTCCGATTTCACAGGCGGACAACAACAAACTAAATAAAGCAAACAGTTTCCTCCAACGAACCTCTCTCCGATTTTTCCCTTCCTCTCTCCCCTCCTCCTCCCACGGCCACCGCTGCTTCCAATGGATCTCCTGAACAATGCGAAGCTGATCCGTCTCCGGAGCCACCACGACAAGTTTCTACTCGCCGCCGACGACGAAGATACCGTCTGCCAGGACCGCAATGGCGCGACCCGCCAAGCAAGGTGGACAATCGAGTACTCGCCCACCAACGGCACCACCCTCTTCCTCAGGAGCTGCTACGGCCTCTACCTGACGGCCTCCAACCTCCCCTTCCTCCTCGGCGTCACCGGCCACAAGGTCCTCCAGACCAAGCCCTCCAGGCTCGACTCGTCCGTCCAGTGGGAGCCTGTCAGGGAGGGCTTCCAGGTCAAGCTCAAGACCAGGTACGGCCACTACCTCAGGGCCAACGGTGGGTTGCCGCCGTGGAGGAACTCCGTCACGCACGACATTCCCCACCGGTCGGTCACCCAGGACTGGCTGCTCTGGGATGTTGACGTGCTAGAGGTTTATGCTGTGGATGCTGTGAATGCTGCCCCCGATCGGTGTCCCGTTTCGCAGTCGAGCTCGTTTTCGGAGTCTTACGCCGTGATGGATCCGAAGTTGATGGAAGAGAAGGTTTGACTGTGTCGTAACTTTGCTATGTTCGTATTGTTTGATTGACTGATTGATTTTCTCTGTTGGAACGTCTCAACTTGGATGTTGCATTAGAGCATGCCCATTAGTAAAACATAAAACGAAAAAAAAATCATGTTAAAGACGTGGAAGAGATTAAGATGACCAAAAGAGTATATAGGATCGTCCCGTATTGGAAGACGAAGACATGTATCCTGGTTTTACAAGATGTTTATTCACTTCACTTACCATCAAGTGATTCTGCTCCTAGATTTTAAGTGGGGAGAAAATTTGGTCAAGTCGTCTTCTTCTTGTTTCAGGCTAAACATAGGTTGAAAGGCAATGTTTGTTTTGTGAATTAAACCTTTTGCTTTATAAGAGGATTCTTTTTCCTTTTTTGTCACAGTATTCGTCTTCTTTATCCGAGGCACCACGAATGCCAGATGGGAGGACGATACGGTACTGCATTGCGGATGTTGATGGTAATGTGGATGAAAGCTGTGATGATGATTTAAATTCATTCATGTTCAAAGGGTCATGTGTGGAAGCGCTGAAGTGTAGATTGGAAGAGGAGACCGGACTTGAACACATTACTGTTTGCACTCGCAGCCAGCTTGATGGAAAGCTTTATCCGCTTCGCCTGCATCTTCCTCCCAACAATGCTGCGTTCAATGTGGTTGTTCTCCAATCCACATTGGCGGGTGAGATAAATATTGTCTTTGCTGCAATGCTTATTTTATGTGATTAAGACTAGTGATGTTTATATTAGAAAATCTGCCAACTATTTTGGTGGTTTTTGTAGATATTCAAGGTAAATCAATAGTTGTAGTTTCTAGATTGACGTAGTATTTTGAACTGTCACATATATATTTAGCTGGGTATCCTTTAATTATAACAAAACAGTTTGTTTGGAAATCCTTCTCAGAATCTCTTCTGTCCTTTTCCTTTTCTCAGTTGTCTTCTATTCCCTCAATCTTTTGAAATAAAAAATAGCCACTTCTATGGAGATGATGCTTGGGTTAGGAGAAAAGATAAAAAAGAGAGGAAAAAATAGCCTCACATACTCACATAACAAGCACAAAGTTAGAAATGAAATCCAACATATCAATAGTGCAGAAAAAAGTTTTATTTGTTGATTGGGACATTGGATCCTATAGATGCAAAATTCATTGAAAAAGTCTCAAGAACAAATCACATATAGATTACTTTGATGTGGAGAATAGAGAGTGCAGGATTGGGGCAGCATTAAAGTTGAGAACGGAGAAATGTCAACAAGTAAGATGCCTCTTAATCATGACATGAAATGTGGGTGGCATCTTAAGGTTGAGAAGAGTCATGATTGAAGGAGCTTCCCATAGCTCACTTCTCCTCTCCAAATTCTCTTGATCTCTCTTCTTTTAAAAGCAACACGGACAACATGTTTATGAATTAAAATTTTGTTTATTATTTGCTTTTGTTCCTTAAAAACCAACCTATATCTTTGGGGTTTTCCCATATTTTTGTTAAGTCTTGTTTCTCTTTACCATTTGTTTGTGTGTCTTATTTCCTTCCACTTGCTTGGTGGAGTTTGTGTTTCATTTTTTCCTTCTTGTTGTATTTGTGTGTTTCATGCTTGCCTTCTCATTTTCTTGTGAGAGCCTCCTTGCCTCCTTTTGTCATTCTCTTTCATTTTTTGAGCTTGTCTTGTATATTTTTTCGTGAAATTTCTCTATAAACCCATTGTTTTTTATTGCTCAAGGGATTTAAAAAAAAAAAGACTATTGTCATGTTAGTACCTTAAATTATACCAAATTCTTACTTTAATATCTCCAACTTTAAAAGAATTCACTTTAGTACCTTCAACTTTCATTTTATCTCAATGTCAAATGTAAGTACTAATGTTGTTAAAAAGATTCACCTTTTTCTTGTTATACCTTTTCAAAAGAATCCCTCTCTTTCTTTCTCATTTCTCCATTTTCACTCATGGTGAGGAGGGTTTCTCAATGACGACCCGTAAGTAAGGTTTCTTAACAACAATCTCCATCTCTGACAAAAGCACCCAATGCGATCTTCACGTCCAGCAATGAGCTTCTAGCTTAATCTCGACCTTGCGATTAGATCTTTACCTCTGAAGGCAAGCGTCCAACACGATCTTCATCTATGGCAGTGAGCCTCCAACTCAATCCCATCTCGTGACTTGATCCCCACCTCCAACGATGACGATGAGGACCTCATAACTCAAGCCTTACCTCTGAAGATTCAATCTTTGTTCACATTTCATATTACTCATGGTGTAAATCTTCTACTTGTTCAGATAAATTTGTTTGATGGTCGCCTTTGATAGTGAAATCTACAAGTACTAGTAGAGCACAGAGCTCCTGGTTTGCATGCTCTTTTTTTAGAGGCTCATTCATGAGATTGCCTAAGACTTCAAGAAGAGGAAGAGGGTTGGTAGGTGTTTTTAGGAGAAGGGAGGGGGGACATTTTTGTCCTAAATTATTGTAAAATTATAAAAACTTAATAGAAATACTAAACTAAAAAATGATGGAAACTGAAGATATCGAAGTGAACTCTTTTAAAGTTGAAAACGCCAAAATGAGAATTTGATATAGTTTAGAGTACCAACATGATAATAACTAAAAAAACTAAGATGTTGGAATTTTGGCATCATGGAATAGGAATTTGATACTTTGAGGAATAGGCTTGGCAATGGATCATGTTTAAACCCGAGACTCATGGGTCTAGACCCGTGAAGTTAGGGTCTAGGTCTGAAAAATAAGACTCATGTACCTGTTGACTTAGATCCGATAAGCCTGCTTGTTTAATTGGTAAGGTCTGGGTAAAAAATACCAAAACCTGTAGACTCGAATTATATTATAATAATTATATTTAAATATATAATAATACTTAAAAGTTAAAATCCTAAATATATTTTAAGTTAAAAGTCAAAATCTGTTTCATTTAATTTATTATTATATATTTATTAAGTGTTGATGAGCCTCCAACTCGATCCTGACCTCGTGATCCCCACCTCCAACGATGACAACGAGGACCTCGCGACTCAATCCTTACCTCTGAAGATTCAATTTTTATTCACATTTCAGTTCTCCTGATTTCATCATTCCTATGTATTACTCATGCCGTAAATCTGAAATCTTCTACTTGTTTTGAGAAATTTGTTTAATGGTTGTTTTTGATAGTGAAATCCGCAAGTACTAGAAGAGCACAGAGCTCCTGGTCTGTAAGTTCGCCTTTTAGAGGCTCATTCGTGAGATTGCCTTGGACTTCAAGAAAATGAAGTGGGTTGGTGGGTGTTTTTAGGTGAAGAGGAGAAGGGGGAGGGATAGTTTTGTCCTAAATTATTGTAAAATTATAAAAACTTAATAGAAATATTAAACTAAAAAATGGTGGAAACTGAGGGTATCAAAGTGAACTCTGTTAAAGTTGAAGACATCAAAGTAAGAATTTGATATAGTTTAGAGTACCAACATGATAATAACTTAAAAACTAAGATGTTGGAATTTTGGCATTAAGGAATAGGAATTTAATACTTTGAGGAATAGGCTTGGCAATGAATTGCGTTTAAACCCGAGACTCGTGGGTCTAGACCTGTGAAGTTAGGGTCTAGGTCTGAAAAATAAGACTCATGTACCTGTCGACTCAAATCCGATAAGCCTGCCTCGTTTAATTGGTAAGGTCTGGGTAAAAAAAACCTAAATCCGTAGATCTAAATTATATTATAATAATTATATTTAAATATATATTAATACTTAAAAGTTAAAACCCTAACTATATTTTAAGTTAAAAGTCAAAACCTGTTTCATTTAATTTATTATTATATGTTTATTAAATGTTTAACTTTGTTTTTCCTTTTTTTTAGAGCAAGTTGTAAATGAGCAATATCTTAGTAACATAGCCAATGAAGTTGACGATGTACATGAAGTTGAGTAACTCTTCTATTTACAACTAAAAACCTACCTTCTTTTTAAAAAAAAAGTTTTGAATGAATTATCATGTGTAAAAATATTTTATTTGTCAATAATAGAATGAAAAGTATAACATAAAGATGTAAAAAATTGTGTATATATGGTGCAAGTGTCGACACACCATTCTATAATGTGGTGCAAGTGTCGACACACCAAACAAATGCCAAACACGTACCACTTATACAAGCTCAAGCAATCTACTTGTGGAAAGGACTAAATAATCATAATAAATTACCTCCACTCCCAACATCTCTGAATATAACACAATCACCAGTCCAAAATCAAGTAGGACAACTAATCCCATAACCATAGCCTACAACTTATCGTACTTTGGCTCGTACAAATACGAGAGTAAAAATTGTAGATATTATAGTTATCCGTTATTAGAATGTAATGACTGAGACCTTTGGTGGCATTTTTAGCTAGCTCTTCTGTGTGGAGTTTTGGGTTTTCTGTATATTGACACCGTAGATTACTATCACAGACTACTATTGCGTATTGATGGCGCAGATTGGTTGTACGAAAAAATTCAGTAATCCTGGGCTTTGAATTGAGGGGATTTCTTTTGCACACATGGGTCTTTCTCCGAAAGTTACTCGTGAGTCTTCCTCCAGAAGTCACTCTTGAATCTTCCTCCGAAAGTTATTCATAAATCTTCCTCGAGAAGTTATTTGTGAGCTTCTAACCTACTCGAGAATCTTTCTTTGTAAGTTACTTGCAAATCTTTCATTATAAGCCACCTACAATTTATATGAAGAGGTAGGAAGGGAGAGAAGAGACAAAGGAAAAGAGAGAGAGGGAGAGAGTGAGGGAGAGGGAGAAGGAGATAGCTACTGTGCCACCGTTGCCGCTGTCGCCGTTAGCAGATGATGAGGAGATCTGGGCTCGCGAGAAGTGGTGTTGGCATCATTCGTTATCGTCGATGAAAGATAAACACCTTTGTAGATCTCTCTTTTTATGTCCACACTAGATTTCTGGGAGCATGATAGTGTGTTTGAGGTATGTGGATGTTTAGAAATTTTTTAGATGATTTATGGTAACTTTTATGGTCATTAATGGCATCAGATGCATTGTCTAAGTGGATAGTGTCTGTAGACTTTACTTGATGATTTCTTGGAAGTCGTTGGTCAGATCTTCATGTTTTTAGTACTAAATTATGAAACTCGCTGAGATCTTTAATTTGGTATGTTATTTGCAATATTTTGGACATCTTGCGTTTTAATCTTTCAAGTTTATGTGAATTACTTTTAGGTCTCTACTTTTATGATAAATTTGTATTTTAGTTCTTAAGTTTTATGATAATTACTTTTTAGCCCCTAAGTTCAGTAAAATTTATCTTTTGATCTCTGAACTTTGTGGAAATTACTTTCTAGTCCTTGACTTTTGGATTTAATTACTTTTCAATCCTTAAGTTTCGTATAAATTACATTTAAGCCTTTAGAGACTTGTTTAATGGTTTTTAAGGTGTTTAATGTTATATTAATCTTGTAGGTAATTATGGCATAATAATAACTAGAAAAATCATTAAATATGATTTAAGAATTACCTAAAATACATTATCAAGATTCTACTAAGTTATAGTTTAGTATAAAAGATTATATGACATAGAAATATTAAATTTTTTCCCTAATGGTTTACATTGGACAATAGGGATCATGATTTCATCCCTAGGTGTAGATAATGATTTGGTTTTGGGTGTGGTACACTGAATAAGGCATTGAGTGACACTGTTTTAGATGTTTGACATTGAATTGTTGTGGCTCATGTAAGACATAAGCTTGTAGACGTCTTATACTCTATCATCAGGACTGGATGTGTTTGATATTAGGTATCTGATCTTGTAAGTTAAATGAGACTTCCAGATTGTTGTTTTGGACTTTGTATAGTCTTTTTTGGGTGAACTTCATACTCAGAAGAGTGCTTTTGGGCTTTTCTGAGTTTGTTTTGGAAATATGCTTTCAAATGGTTTTCAAAGGATTTTGAGGAAAAATATGAATGCTTTGGAAAAAATCTTTTTCTAAAGATTTGAAATGTAGTTCAAAACTTGTGATTTTTGTTGCGATTTTACTATGCTGTGTTTGGCACAATGTTTTGTGATGCTTTGAGTTGGCTTTTAAAATGTTTTTGAAATGGTTTTCCAAAAAGGTTTTGAAAAGAAAATGCAAGTTTTGGAAAGAATTTTTCTTGGTTTTCTGCTTGTAGTGAATTAAGTAATCGGAGAGTCGTGTTGGCGGAACCATGGGATGTTAGCCAAATTATTGGTTGGTCAAGCACGTCGCTTAGGTTGATGTCTTGAAACTAAGAAGCTGAGGCAAGTGTCCGTCGAATCCTGGAGATATGATACTCCTTTATTGTCGTTCACAATATCGAGACCGAGGTCTATAGGTTGAGTTGTCGTTCATACCTAGTGGTATCGCAACAGTAGACCTAGAAGATATGAGACCTCTGTGTGACGACATGATACCTTAATTGCTAAGGGTACCGAGACATAAGGTATCATCCGTACCTAGTCGTATTGTGGCAACAGACTCGAGAGATATGAAACTCCTGCATAGTTAGACATGATATCCTGGTTACTACAAGTATTGAGATCTTGGTAGGTGCTGACAGAGCCTAGGAATTGGGTTCGAGTATCGAATTAGGACATCGAGAGGGCATACCTTGTGGTTTATCCTAAGAGAAGGATAGCTCACCTAGGTATAGAATGAGTAAACTTTCCTTGTGTGTGGTTAGCCTTTTGAGGGTCCTATAGGTAGTGAGACGTCGGGACAGACGGATTCCTCCACAGGATGATTATCCGTAGCAATGTAGATGTCGTGGTCGCTCCTCGTTGGACTACTTGTAGCCAGTGTTGATTGCTTGGCGTCGGACGATACAACACAGTGTGTTTGACTTGTGGTTGTGATATTGCACTTATGTGGCAAGGCGTTTTGCATCAGAGTGGCGTTGTTGGTTTGTATTAACTGTACCAGAGTGGTGTTGTGGCTTTTGTTGTACCCTAGTTCAGAGAATGGTCTCAAAAAGACCATGTGATTTGGAGTAGAAATTCTGCGTTGTTTTGTGTGGTTTGGATGTTGCTGTGATAGGTGTTCTAGATGCTATAGAAAGTATTCAGATAACATCGTATCGAAAGTGCGTAGGATCAGGCTGTGTGGCTTTTGGTACTTTTGGTATGATTTTGGGCTTGATTTGGCGAGAGTAGTCATTTTAAGCGTATATAAAAGATTTTGAAAGAACATACATATGGTTTTTGAAAGGAAATTAGAAAAGAGATTTTAAAGACATATTTTAAAGGATTTATTGTGTGTTGGGTAACAACGAATTATCCTATATGTAGTGTTGTAGCATCCAAAAGAGATACTGCGGTTTGATTGCTTATGACATGGCTTACGCCTACTTCCTCGACGTTGTCTGTCGAATTGTTTGATATTTTAGGTGGGGTGTATGCTGGATGACCGCTTGAGTTGTCACTCATATGTACTTTGAATCGTAATTTTCGTAGGTATAAGATTAGGAATTCGTTTGCTTGTACGTATAAGATGGAGCCATACTACCATACATCAGGAATTCTTATGAGTGTTTAGTTATTAGTTTTATTTTTTGCTTAGTTATTTATGTTTAGATTTAATCTAGATTTAGTGTAGTTATAATTGGAATAAAAAGAAAAAAAGGAAAATGAAAATGTGGCTAGATAAGTGGTTGTGACTTTGCAGTCGTTACATAGAAAGAGGTGGGACTTTTCGTGGCTAGTTATTGGTGATTCTAGTGGAGTCAGGTCATTGATGGAGAGATTGAGTAGCTTTGTGCTCACAAAGGAAATGAAGGAATTTTCCACATGGATTGATGGCCATCTTCTACAAAATCTGAATATTAAGAATCATGAATTGACATGGACAAATTTTAAAGAGGAGACTGTTTTCAAAGCTTGATGGAGTGCTTATAGATGGGGATTGGGAGTCTCACTTTCCTAGAGTCTGAGTATGTGGTCTTCCAAGGCCACATTCTAATCATATACCGATCCATGTGGACATGATGGGGATGGAGTGAAAGAAATTTTCAAATCTTATTCTTCATGTGTAACATCTAGGCCTGATTATCCATTTTTATTATAAATCATGTAATTATTTGCAATATTGTGTTTAATAGTTTATTAATGGATAATCTGTTGTTTCTTGGTTATGTGAGGTTGTGGTTGGTTTTCTGTGCATCTGCCTGTGGTTTGGGATCCATGTGGAGTCCGGTTGGAGGATGCACAGTTGTCTCGATTTGCGTGTCGTTCTTTCCTCTTTTCTTTTCTTCCTCTTTCTCCTCCTTTTCTCTCACGAGCCACACCCTTCCACTGATTCCTCGTCTTCTTCTTCTTCCTCTTCTTCCACCCGTGCCACCAGTGACGGAGGCCCGTGCCTCCCCATCTCGTCCGACGGGATGGATGACCGGCGCCAAGTGGTCGGTGGCGGAAATAAGATAGGGAGGCAGGAGTGGGCAGAGCAGAGGAAGAGTGCGGCGAGAAAGGAAACGAAGAGAAGAAAGGGAGCTGAGGCGCGCGAGTTGGGAGGAGGTGGTGAGCCGTCCGTGCGTTCCGCCGGAGCTTGTGGAGGCTTGCCGGAGTGTGGGAAGGGTCGCCTGAGGCCTGGGTCAGGTACGCGATCCCTTCTTCTCCTTCCGTTCTGTATTTAGTTAAACAGTAGGTTAAATGCATGAAAATCGTAATGAATGCATGAAAATTGTAGAAAAATCATAATATGATTGGGAATGAGTTCTATGATGTATTTGTGTAATGATCATGCTAGATTGCGTAATTTTTAGGAGTTTTGTGGAGTTTTTGCCCTAAATGTTTTAAGATTTATTTCTGAGCATGATTCCTTTGCGAATTTATATCTTCCTGTGTGGTTGATGAAATCATGAATGGTTTGAGGGGTTTTGTAGTAGACTTGAGGGTCTACACTCCATGTTTTTATGAGAATTTTTGGTATTTGTTTGGGGAGTTCGATCCTTACTCCCATTTGGGGGAGAAAAGGAAGACGGTGGCCTGGGGAGTTTTTTGCAACAGCCGAAAACGGTATGCTGAATTGGATTCGGCATACCGAATTGCTCCCAGGCAGTACCCCGCGTTAGGGCCTCGGACGACCTGAGGAAATCGATCGATCGTTTCCCCTGTGTCTAAGAAATCTGACAGGGATTCGGTATACCGAAGAATTTCGGTATACCGAATCAGGAGATTTCGGCATATCGAAATGGAAAAATGGTATGTCGATTTTGTCCAGTCTTTTAAGGTTTTAATGTGGTTTTTTATGATGTTAAGTGGTTGTTTTGACATGATGGATTTATGTAATTGATGTTTGCCCCGTGTAATGACATGGAGGCATGTGGAACCCCAAATAAATGTATTTGGGTGTGGTTTTGAGTTTTAACCCTTTAAACAAATGAAAAGATGGTTTTGTGTGGTTTTTGGGCTTGAGACCCAATTTATGGTTTTATTGTGGCTTTGATGGCCTATGTTGGGACCCCAGTGGAGGGTCAAGTGTTGCAAGGAAACAGAGTCCTGCAACGAAAAGAATGAAATGAAAAATGGGTTTTGGAAAACTGGAAAGAGTTTTGGAACACTAATAATGTGTTATAAAAAGACTGTGGTTCCGAGCTTGAGCCGGTGTAGGCTGAGTCTGGGCCTTTGAGCCTAGTTGTTCGGGTCACCAAACTCCTCGTAGCAGTGTAGGTTGAGCCTAGGTCTTTGAGCCTAGTTGTTCGGGTCACTGCCGGTGTAGGCTGAGTCTGGGTAGTTGTACCTAGTTGTTCGGGTCACCGAGCTCGAAGCGGTGTAGGCTGAGCTTGGGTCATTGGACCTAGTTGTTCGGGTCACCGACTGGGGTGTCTTCAGAGACGTATCTCCGTGCTCCTGTGAGGAACAGGAAACTTGAGGCTTGTTGGCCTAGGCGATGACATCTCGCACGGGGAATCTCATCGCGGCAGTGCAGGAAGGTTGGGGAAGGATGTCCTCACCTACTGCTTGTGTGCCAGGTTACCCCTGATCAAGGTAACAACAGTAATAAAAGTGGAAATGAATAATGAAAGAGTAATGTGTGTGGTCAGGATTGGACTTGTGAAATGGTCCTAGAATCCTGAAAAGAAATGTTGATGTTTT
>JAMKQA010006531.1:0-12251 GCA_024699735.1 Posidonia australis
TGGATTTTAGGTGGATTTTAGCTAGATTAAGTGTTTTATTTGCTTTTCAGTGAATTTTAATGGGTTTTAGTGTTTTATTGGGTCATGTGGGCTAGTGTTGGTCTGATTGGGACCTACGTGGACTAGGGTTTTGGTGGTCGCAACCAGCGTATCAACCGGAGGAGCCTGCTTCCAAATGACCTCAAAATCGGGGTGTCTACTGTTACATTCTGGCTTCCAAGACGCCATACCCTCAAGTGATGTCCAACCAGTCTAATACTAGGGGCATGTTAGCTGCTCTTTGGTCAAAAGTCACATACAAAGCCCCAGTTACAGTGTAATTGAACCAGAATCTTCGACCAGGGGCATGTCAGCTGTTCTTTGGTCAAAGGTCATGTATCAAGCATCTAACAGAATGTCAACTTACCATGTAACTGAGCCAGAGCCTTCGACCAGGGGCTTGTAAGCTGCTTTGTGGAAGAGGGACTGTGTTGAAAACGCTTGGTACAAATTATCTTCCAAATGATGGTCAGTGCGCCTTCTTATAAAGAAATGACATTCAATACATGATGGCTCCTACAGAATGACAAATGTAGCGGGGCACTACGCTTTTTCAACGGACATCCCCCACAGTGGCGATTATCCAGGGTGCACTGATACTTGAATAAGATCCCCTTTGGTAGATCCTTTTGGCTAAACAGAAGGTCAGGCCCTCTCGCCTTTGAATTCCGATCCTGATGGACAGATTCAAGGCCTCCCTTTTCCATCTCTTTTTTCTAGACTACCGCCCAGAGTCTAGATGGTCTCACTTGCGGTTCGATCTGTCAGAACGAATCTCACTGCCACCCCTCTCGCCTTTGAATTCCGATCCTGATGGACGGATTCAAGGCCTCCCTTTTCCATCTCTTTTTTCTAGACTACCGCCCGGAGTCTAGATGGTTTCATCCGCGGTTCGATCCGTCAGGACGAATCTCGGTGCCACCCCCTCTCGCCTTTGAATGCTGATCCTGATGGACAGATTCAAGGCCTCCCTTTTCCATCTCATTTTTCTAGACTACCACATGGAGTCTAGATGGTCCCATCCATGGTTCAATCCGTCAGGACGAATCTCGGTGCCACCCATCTCGCCTTTGAATTCCAATCTTGATGGACGGATTCAAGGCCTCCCTTTTCCATCTCATTTCTCTAAACTACCACCCGGAGTCTAGATGGTCCCATCCATGGTTCGACATGTTCGGACGAATCTCAGTGCCACCCTTCTCGACTTTGAATTTCAATCCTGATGGACAGATTCAAGGCCTCCCATTTCCATCTCTTTTTTCTAGACTACTGCCTAGAGTCTTAGTGGTCCCATCCGTTGTTCGATCCCTCCAGACGAATCTCGGTGCCACCCCTCTCGCCTTTGAATTCCTATCCTGATAGACGGATTCAAGGCCTCCCTTTTCCATCTCATTTTTCTAGACTACTGCCTAGAGTTTAGATGGCCCCATCCGCGGTTCGATCCATCCGGACGAATCTCAGTGCCACCCCTCTCGCCTTTGAATTTTGATCCTAATGGACGGATTCAAGGCCTCTGTTTTCCATCTCATTTTTCTAGACTACCGCCTCGAGTTTAGATGGTCCCATCCACGGTTCGATCCATCCGAACGAATCTCAGTGCCACCCCTCTTGCCTTTGAATTTCGATCCTGATGGATGGATTCAAGGCCTCTATTTTCCATCTCAATTTTCAAGACTACCGCCCGGAGTCTAGATGGTCCCATCCACGGTTTGATCCGTCATGACGAATCACGGTGCGACCTCCCTCGCCTTTGAATTCTGATCCTGATGGACGGATTCAAGGCCTCCCTTTTCCATCTCTTTTTTTCTAGACTACTGCCCAGTGTCTGGATGGTCCCATCCGCAGTTCGATCCGTTAGGACGAATCTTGGTGCCACTCCTCTCGCCTTTGAATTCCGATCTTGATGGATGGATTCAAGGCCTCCCTTTTCCATCTCATTTTTTCTAGACTACCGCCCGAAGTCTAGATGGTCCCATCCGTGGTTTGATCCATCAAGACGAATCTTGGTGCCACCCCTCTCACCTTTGAATTCCGATCTTGATGGACGGATTCAAGGCCTCCGTTTTCCATCTCATTTTTCTAGACTACCACTCGGAGTCTAGATGGTCCTATCCGCGGTTCGATCCGTCAGGATGAATCTCGGTGCCACCCCTCTTGCATTTGAATTCCAATTCTGATGGACGGATTCAAGGCCTCCCTTTCCATCTCGTTTTTCTAGACTACCGCCCGGAGTCTAGATGGTCCCATCCTCGGTTCGATCCATCAGGATGAATCTCGCTGCCACCCCACTTGCCTTTGAATTCTGATCCTGATGGACGGACTCGAGGCAACCCTTTTCCATCTCTTTTTTTTAGACTACCGCCCGAAGTCTAGATGGTCCCATCCACAGTTCGATCCGTCAGGACGAATCGCTGTGCCACCCCTCTTGCCTTTGAGTTCCGATCCTGATGGATGAATTCAAGGCCTCCCTTTTCCATGTCATTTTTCTAGACTACCACCTGGAGTCTAGATGGTCCCATCCGCGGTTTGATTCGTCAGTATGAATCTCGGTGCCACCCCTCTCGCCTTTGAATTTCGATCCTGATGGACGGATTCAAGGCCTTCCTTTTCTGTCTCATTTTTCTAGACTACCGCCTGGAGTCTGGATGGTCCCATTCGCGGTTCGATCCGTCGGGATGAATCTCGGTGCCACCCCTCTCGCCTTTGAATTCCTATCCTGATGGATGGATTCAAGGCCTCCCTTTTCCATCTCATTTTTCTAGACTACCACCTGGAGTCTAAATGTTCCCATCCACGGTTCGATCCTTCCGGATGAACCTCAATGCCCCCCTTTGTTTTGAGTTCCACTCCGAATGGACGGAATCAAAGCAAACTGTTTTCCTCCTTCCTTTGGGCTGGTATTCCAAACTACTCGGGCGATCCTTGTGATGCCCGATGGATTCCCCATTCTCCGTGTTCCTTCCCTCCTTTTGGGCCGGTAACCCAAACTACCTAGATGACATCTCGTGACCAGTAACTTTTCGGTTGGCAAGCACCGTGAGTCTTGTCTGGTGCTTTTCTCGACATGTGTGATAACCAGTCATGTCTTTTAGGAGCTGATTGGTCGTCAACTAGTCAGCATTTATCATTTGTATTGGTTTCTCTGATGTTGGCTTCGACTGTAGCGTTCAGGGAGACAGGACAGGGCTTCTGGTGCATTTAGCGACTAATAGCTGGTTGCCATTAACTAACTCATTCTTGCAGCTTTGGACAGGGCATCTTCGTCAACTCCGAGCGATGATCTCCTCCTCTTGATCTCTCTTGCTTGTAAGAAGGGGTGGGGTGTCTTTGTCAACCCTGAGCATCGGTCTCTGTTCCATTCGTCCTCCGACCTCGCTTTGGGAGGGGCATCTATAGACACCCCAATATGCTTGTAAATGGACAAAACCCTAAAAAATCCTAAAAACCCTAGGAAAACCCTAAAAAAACAAAAAAAAACCATAAAAACCTTAGAAAACAATAAATAACCCTAGGGAAAAAACCTAAAAACCCTAAAAAAAAGGCTAAAAACCCTAGAAAAACACTAAAAATCCTAATAACCCAAACAAAATCATAAAACCGTAAATAAACCATAAAAACCTTAAAAAACCCTAAAAAAATATCCTAAAAACCTTAGAAAAACCCTAAAACCTAAGTTAAACCCTAATCCAAACCTTAAACCCTTGGTTAAGACCTAAACCAAATTCAAAACCCTAATCCAAACCTTAAACCCTAGGTTAAGAACTAAACCAAATTCAAAACGTTAATCCAAACCCTAAAATCTAGGTCATACCATAAGTCAAACCCTAAACCATAAGTCAAACCTCAAACCCTAATGTCAAACTCCGACAACCTTAACCACTTCCCACTTCACTCCAACAACCTTTACCACTTCCCACTTCACTCCAACAACCATAACCACTTCCCACTTCACTCCAACAACCTTAACCACTTCCCACATCACTCCAACAACCTTAACTACCTCCCACTCTAACCATAACAACCAACCAAGCCATTTGGAAGCCTATAAATAACCCCATTTGCAAGTGAGAAAGGTGATTTTGAAAAATTAGAGAGAAGAGCTTCCCAAAGCTTTTTCTCCCAATCAGAGCAACCAGAGTGATCCTGGAGCAAGGAGGAAGCTCGTGGAGGAGAGAAATTGGAGTTTCCAACCATCTCTGGAGAGCTCCGGTGCCTTTAGCGAGCTCCAACGGCCAAGCTCACTGCCAGTCCAGGTATGCCCTCCACTGACTTCAATTTATATCCAAAATACTCTCCTAGGTCTCCCTCTACCTCCTCTGATCGATTCCAGCGGAGCCAGAGGTCTCCTCTGGTCGGAATCACGTTCCCTGGCCTCACTGGCGTCGTTTTCTGGCGACCTAGGTGGGGGTGCGAGTCCAGCACATGATCCTTGCCCCAAAGTGCTCGAACCTCCTTCCAGGACATCCCTCTTGCTTCTCCAGCCCTTAGTGCGTCGTTTACCTTGCTGAGCCTTTGGAAGCTGATTGCCGGAGTCGCGACGTTTCGCTGTCGTCGGGGAAAATGACTGATCACAGTGATTGATCGCGTGCCTTCAGCCCCGCCGTGCCTCTCTAAGCATCCAGAAACACTCCACGACGCGCCCCCAACACTCCAGAGCCATCGAAGCCAAGCCTAAAGCCTTGGATCACCACCGCAGTCGAGGTCGTTGGAGTTGGATCGCTTCAACGACGAGCGAGGTCTGAGGATGGCAGGAGTGTCCCGTTCTTGCTTCTGGAAGAGGGGAAATGCTCCACTCGTCGCCTTCAAGCATCTTGGACCCCTGAGTGACGCGTCGCGGCCCTCCAGCAGTCTCCTTCTTCTCTGGCGCTGTCACTAGAGTGCCATGACGGCGAGGGAGACGGGAAGCATTTTCTGACCGTCGAGCCTTCGATCCCAATCGCTAGATCCTTTTCTTCACTTCTCCTCTTGCTCATTGTGCTTTCTGATCATCGATCAGGCTTTGGAATGCTCCAGATGAGCATCCCCAGTGGTCGTCGACGGTGGAGTCCGTCGTCGGCGGTCGTCGATTCTTTTTTCTTTTAAAAATAAAAAAAATAAGTTTTCTTTTAAATAACTTCTGAACTTTTTGTTTTCTTACATTTAGGTCTGTATTTTCTTACAAGTAGGTCCTTTTTCTTGCAATCAAGTCCTTGTAATGTTTTTTTAAATCATTTGAATAAAGTTTGATTTGAAAATATTGTAATGTGCCCCCTGAATAATCTTGTTAATGCCTTTCTTGCTTTAAACTTTAATATAAGCCCCCTGATTTGCTTTTCTTACATTTTAAATCCAGCATTTTGCATAAAAAACCTTGAGCTTTGTTGAAATTCTTTTGAAAGCATATTTCTCTGTCAAAATTGCAAATTAAACCCTGGATATTCAAACATTCACTTAAATATGCTTAAAAACTGCATTTAAAACCAAAGTTTCATGAAAATAACTCTGAATGCATATTTCTCTGATTAAATTGCATTTAGACCCCTGAGCTTCATTAAAATAACTCTATATGCATATTTCCTTGTTCAAATTGCAAATTAAACCCTAGGAATTTGAATATTTGCTCAAATGTGACCTAAATTGCAGTTTAGCCCTTGAATTTTACAGATTTTTCATTGAATGCATGTTTTCTAGGGTAAATTTTCATGTCAACCCCTAACACTTTATGTTTTCAAATAGGGACTCTTTTTCTTGCATATTTTACCTTGTATTTCCACAGAATTGCATTAAGTGCATGTTTTGATGGCAAAATTGCATTTTAACCCCTAGGAATCATCAATTTGACTTAAAATGCACAGTTTTGCACATTTGACTCCAAATTTCTTCAAAATTACATAAAATGTGTTTTCTATGTATTTTTGCTGATTTAACTTTAGAATTTCAATTTTCACTCAGAATTTGGGTTTTTTTGCACGAAAGCCCCTGGAATTCACATTTTTACGCTCATACATGCATTTTGCACATTTTTTTGTGCTTTTTCATGGATATTTTCTCGTATTTTCTCCTTGCATCGTGCGCACATTTCTAGCTCATTTCAAGCTTTGTTTTTCCATCGTTTCCAGGATTTCATCCGATTTTCGCATTTTTGATTTGATTTGGCTTTCCATCGCTCGAGGGCGTACGTTAAAAGGCTTAACAAAGACGGCATTGTCTCGAATGAGGATTATTTTCCCTAGTTTGATTTTCTCGGATTTATTCAAATTTTCGCTGATTTGCGAGACGCTTTCCGAGAATTTCTCGATTTTCGTGATTTTCTTCATCGCCCAAGGACGTACAGTAAAGCAGCATTCTCACTGCCTACATTTGTCCATCGGATTAACTTTTTCCCTTTATTTCGTTTCTTCTCTCTGATTTGGCAAGTTTTTCAGTCATCTTTAGCATATGCATTCAGAATAGGCATGCACACATCCATTAGACCATTGGCAAGTTGGAAACCTAGAAAGACCGAGTTTCTCGGGCGCATGGTGGTGCTTAACCCCTTCCCCATGCATAACAAGAATCCATACCCATTCTCTAGCCTGCATTGATTTGCGTATTACATCCATTAGGCACTAAGCAAACATGTTTTCATCATCTTGTTTGCTTCTTGGTATTCTTGTGTGTTTTGTTTTCCTCGTCTTTCCATTAAAAGACTAGGTGGTGACTCCTTTCCTTATCCTTTCTTATCATTCCCTAGTGTTTTCGAGTCTAGTTTTCTTCTCTGGATTCACCATCTTCGCTGTGACCATATCAGGACTCCTTGTCTGCTTCCACGCACTGTAAGGAGAGTCGTGCAGGGTTCCATCGTCATGGTCACAACGTGAAAACTGTGAGGAAAACCTCATGAAATGATGAAATCACAAAGTATGACACAACAAAGAAAATCACATGAAATGACGAGATTTTTGGCAAGAATGGCTCGGAAAATCATATAGGTCTCAAGAATGTTGTAGACACTCCCATATGCTTGCAATTGGACAAAACCCCAACATGTCTCTCAAAATCATAGAAAATCCTAAAAACACTAAAAATCCTAAAAAACTAAACAAAACCATAAAACCCTAAATAAACCTTAGAAAACTCCTAAAACCCCTAAAATCCCTAGAAAACCCTAAAAAACCAAACAAAACCATAGAACCCTAATCCAAACCCTAAACCCTAGTTTAAACCTTAATCCAAACCCTAAACCCTAGGTTAAGACCTAAACCAAATTCAAAACCCTAATCCAAACCCTAAAACCTAGGTCAAACCCTAAGTCAAACCATAAACCATAAGTCAAACCCTAAACCCTAATGTCAAACCCTAACAACCTAACTAACTTCCACTCCCTCATAACTACTCTAACAAACTCATGTAACGAACTAAACTCTCTAACTAACTCCCACTCCAACATAACAACCTCTAACCACCACTAACTACTTAAACAAACTCTAACAACTTCCCACTTAATCTAACCAATTCTAACAACTTCCCACTTAATCAAACAAACTCTAACAACTTTCCATTTAATCTAACCAACTCTAACAACTTCCCACTTAATCCAACAGCCTCTAACTAATCACAAAAACCCATAACGACCGTGGTAAGCCTATAAATAACCCCTATTTGCAAGTGAGAAAAAAAAGTTGGGAAAATTTGAGAGGAGTGCCCTAAAGCTTTTTCCTCCCAACTAGAGCAACCAGAGTGATCTAGGAGCAAGGAGGAAGCTCGTGAAGGGGAGAATCTGAGATTTTAGCCGTCTCCAGCGAGCTTTGGTAGCCTCCGACGAGCTCCAACGGCCAAGCTCACTACCAGCTCAGGTAGGTTCCTCTCAAACCTAAATTTCTCTACATTTTAGCGTCTCTGGCCTCCCTCCTTCCTCGCAGGGTGATTCAAGTGGAGCCAGAGGCTTTCTCTAGTCGGAATCGCGTTTCCAGGCCTCGCCGGTGCCATCTTCGGGAGACCTAGGTGGGGGTGCGAGTCTAGGGCATGATCCTTGCCCCAAGGTGCTCGATTCTCTCCCCATTGACCTTATCTTGCTTTTCTACTTTTCTGGACTCTGCTTCAACCGCTGAGGAGACCACTAGAAGAGGATCGTCGGAGTCGCATACGCTGTCGCTTGAGAAGAAGACCACTGCGTAACTCGATCCAGCGCTCCACTCCTCGCCGCAATGCTCCAGCCCTAGAGGAACGATCTACAGGCCTTTCCCAAGCTTCCAGAGCGACTAGGTCTTCAAATCGAGCCTTGGTTCTTGCCTGCAAATGCCGTCGTTAGAGCTCCGATGAGATACGATCGGGCCGAGGATGAGGGGCCCCATTCTTGTGTAAGACATGCATTTCATGATCAAACAAAATGGTCATTCTTAAATAACTAAATTGCTCAAAATAATAGAGTCCACCGCAATAGTCATAATCATCACAGTTTTGCTTCGATGAATTCTTTTTGTTTGCATATGGACTTGTTCATCAAGATTTTCGCCGAGTACCTTCAGCCAAGGGCATTTCAGCTGGTTTTTGGTCAAAAGTCATATATCATGTGCTTGACAGGGCACCAGCTACAGTGTAATTGAACCAGTACTTTTAGCTAGGGGCATTTCAGCTGCTCTTTGGTTGAAAGTCACATATCATGTGCCTGACAGAACATCAACTTACTATGTAACTAAACTAGAGCCTTCGACTAGGGGCATGTAAGCTGCTTTGTGGAAAGGAGGACTGTTTTGAGAATGCTTGGTGCGAATTGTTGTCCAAACGATGGTCAGGTGCACATTCTCATAGAGACGTGACATTCATAGTGGATCCTACAAAGCGACAACTACAACAAGACAATGCAGCGAGTCAAGCATCAGATCTAAGGCATCGTTGGCACGTCACAAACACTTTGAATTCGCGATGGCATTGGGCATAGATAACAAATCCTTAGCTATTCCTACTGGTATTCCCCACAGCGGTGACGATCCAGGGTGCACTGGTTCTTGAATAAGATCCCCATGGCAAACTTCTGTTGGCTAAACCAGTTATCTAGACCCCCCAGCTTTCTTTCGTTCCCTTCTTTCAGCAACATCCTTAGCTTTCTGATACCAGGGGCATGCCAGCTGCCTTTTGGTATTCATCTCCTGTTACCAGGAGCATGTTAGCTGCCTTTGGTATTGTTCTCCAGATATCGGTAATATGTCATTTGCCCTCTTGGTATCTTTCCTTCTGAACCGTCACCAATTGCCTCTAGGTTGGCATGTTCGCTTTTCGGATTTCCGAACCATCATCGACTGCTTCTTGAATGATGTGTTTGGTTGTCCTCCCTCTAAAGCGTCACTGACTGCCTCTCTGTTGGCGTGTTTGCTTTTCGGATTTTCGAACCATCACCGACTGCTTCTCGGATGATGTGTTCAGTTGTCCTCCCTATGGACCGTCATCGACTGCCTCTCGGTTGGCATGTTTGCTTTTCGGATTCCCAAACCATCACCACCTACTTCTCGGATGATGTGTTCGGTTGTCCTCCTTTTGAACCATCACCGATTGCCTCTCAGTTAGCGTGTTCACTTTTCAGATTTCCGAACCATCACTGACTGCCTCTCGGTTGGTGTGTTCAGTTTTTGGATGTCCGAACCATCATCGACTGCTTCTCGGATGATGTGTTCGATTGTCCTCCCTTTGAACCGTCACCAACTGCCTCTCGGTTGGCGTGTTCGCTTTTCGGATTTGCAAACCATATTTGACTGCTTCTCCGATGATGTGTTTGGTTGTCCTCCCTCAGACCGTCACCGACTGCATCTCGGTTGGCTTGTTTGCTTTTCAAATTTCCAAACCATCACCGCCTGCTTCTTGGTAGATGTGTTCGTTTGCCCTCCCTCTAGACCATCACCGACTGCCTCTCGGTTGGTGTGTTCGCTTTTTGGCTTTCTGAACCATCACCGCCTGCTTCTCGGATGATGTGTTCGGTTGTTCTCCCTCTGAATCGTCACCGACTGCCTCTCAGTTGGTGTGTTCGTTTTTCAGATTTCCAAACCATCACCTCCTGCTTCTTGGATGGTGTGTTCGGTTGTCCTTCCTCTGAAACGTCATCGACTGTCTCTCGATTGGCGTGTTCTCTTTTTGGATTTTCGAACCATCACCGACTGCTTCTCGGATGATGTGTTCGTTTATCGTCCTTCTGGACCATCATCGACTGCCTCTTGGTTTACGTGTTCGCTTTTCAGATTTCCGAACTATCACCACCTACTTCTCGGATGATGTGTTCGGTTGTTCTCCCTTTGAACCATCACCGACTGCCTCTCGGTTGGCGTGTTCGCTTTTCAGATTTCTGAACCATCATCGATTGCTTCTTGGATGATGTGTTCAGTTGTCCTCCTTCTAAATTGTCACTGACTGCCTCTCAGTTGGCGTGTTCACTTTCTGAATTTCCGAACCATCATCGATTGCTTCTCAGATGATGTGTTCGTTTATCCGTTTTTTAGACTATCACCGACTGCCTCTGGGTTGGCGTGTTCGCTTTTCAGATTTTCTAACCATCACTGCCTGCTTCTCGAATGATGTACTCGGTTGTCCTCCTTTTGAACCATCACCAACTGCCTCTCGGTTGGCGTGTTCGATTTTTGGGTTTTCGAACTATCACCGCCTGTTTCTCGGATGTTGTGTACGTTTATCCTCCTTGTGGATCGTCACCGACTGCCTCTCGGTGGCGTGTTTGCTTTTCGGATTTCTGAACCATCACCGCCTGCTTCTCGGATGATGTGTTCCTTTATCCTCCTTCTGAACCGTCACCGACTGCCTCTCAGTTGGCATGTTTGCTTTTCGGATTTCCGAACCATCACAGCTTGCTTCTTGGATGATGTGTTCGGTTGTCCTCCCTCTGAACTGTCACCGATTACCTCTTGGTTGGCGTGTTTGCTTTTCAGATTTTCGAACCATCACCGACTGCTTCTCGGTTGATGTGTTCGTTTATCCTCCTTCTGGACCGTCATCGACTGCCTCTCGGTTGGCGTGTTCGCTTTTCGACTTTTCGAACCATCACCACCTGCTTCTTGGATGATGTGTTTGGCTGTCATCCTTGTGGACCATCACTGACTATCTCTCGGTTGGCGTGTTTTCCTTTCATCCTTCCGAATCGTCATTGACTGCTTCTCGGTTGGCGTATTTGCTTTCCAAATTTTTTGAACCATCACCGCTTGCTTCTCGGATGATGTGTTCATTTGTCCTTCTTCCAAACTAGCATCGACTGCTTCTCGCTTGGCTGATTCGCTTTTCTGCTTTGTCTTCTTTTACTAGGTGCTTTCTTCTGGTCTTGTGTCAAGTCACTCTAGGGCTGGTATCCCGAGCTACCCGGGCAATCCCTGTGATGCTTGATGGATTCCCCACTCACCTTGTTCATTCCCTCCTTTTGGGCTGGTAGCCCGAACTACCCGAATGACTTCCGTGACCACTCACTTTTAGGTTGGCAAACACCGTGAGTCTTGTCCAGCGCTTTTCTTGAAAAGTGTGATAACTAGTCATGCCCTTTAGGAGTTGATTGGTCGTCAACTTGTTAGTATTTATCATTAATATTGTCTTCTGTGATTTTGGCTTCGACTGTGGCGTTCAGGGAGATAGGACAGGACTTCTGGTGCATTCATTGACTGGTAGCAGGTTGCCATTAATTAACTCTTTCTTGCAACTTTGGACATGGCATCTTCGTCAACTCCAAGAAGCAATCTCCTCCTCCTGATCTCTTTTCCTTGTAAGAAGGGGTGGGGTGTCTCTGTCAACCCTGAGCATCAGTCTCTGTTCCATTCGTCCTCTGAGCTCGCTCAGGGAGGGGCATCTATAGACACCCCCATATGCTTGCAATTGGACAAAACCCCAACAAGACTCTAAAAATCCAAAAATATCCTAAAAACCCTAAAAAACAAAACAAAACCATAAAACCCTAAATAAACCTTAGAAAACTCCTAAAACCCTAAAATCCCTAGAAAAACCCTAAAAAACCAAAAAAAACCATAGAACCCTAATCCAAACCCTAAACCCTAGTTTAAACCTTAATCCAAACCCTAAACCCTAGGTTAAGACCTAAACCAAATTCAAAACCCTAAAACCTAGGTCAAACCCTAAGTCAAACCATAAACCATAAGTCAAACCTCAAACCCTAATGTCAAACCCTAACAACCTAACTAACTTCCACTCCCTCATAACTACTCTAACAAACTCATGTAACAAACTAAACTCTCTAACTAACTCCCACTCCAACA
>JAMKQA010006532.1:0-11144 GCA_024699735.1 Posidonia australis
AAACCACATTAAAACCATAAATTGGGTCTTATGCCCAAAACCACACAAAATCATCTTTTTCATTCGTTTATAGGGTCAAGACTCAAAACCACACCCAAATCCATTTGTTTGGGGTTCCACATGCCTCCATGTTGTTACACGGGGCAAACATCATTCACATAAACCCACCATACCATAACAACCAATTAACATTCATTAAAAATCACATTTTAACCTCTCAAAAACAGGGCAAAAATGGCATACCGAATTTTCAATTCGGTATTCCGAAATTTCCTATTTCGATATACCGAAAATTTCCGGTATGTCGAAACCCCCTGTTTCGGTCGACCGTCAAATTTCGGTCTACCAAAACCCTTCGTTCTGGCTTAATCTGCTAGGATTTCGGCATACCAAATTCCTCGCAGACAGGGCACACCCCTGTTCCGCAACGACGGAAATCGCCCAAAGTGGGAGTCCCGATCGGACCCCCCAAACATACATCATAAATTTCCATAAAATCATGGGGTGTAGACCCTCAACTCTACTTCAAAACCCCTCAAAGCATTCATGATTTCATCAACCACACAAGAAGATATAAATTCATAAAGGAAACATGCTCAGAATGAAACCTTAAAACATTTAAGGCATAACTCTTCAAAACTCACGAAATTCACACAATTAAGCATGATCCTTATACATACACATCATTTAACTCATTTTCATCATTCCTTTAATTTTTATACAATTTTCCATGCATTTATCACAATTTTTCTTGTAATTAACCTACTGTTAACAAAACACAAGATAGAGGAAAGGGAAAGGGGTTGTGTACCTGGCACAGCCCCCGGCGACCCTCCCTACTCTCCGATGAACCCCCTCGCGCCCCGACGAAGCCTCCTCTGCTGACGAAACACACGAGCGGCTCACCACCTCCTAAGTTACGCGCCGATCCTCTCCCTCTCATCCTCTCTCTGTCACCCCTCCCTCTCTCTGCATGCTGCGACCTCCATTTATCCTCCTCTCCACCCACATCGCGCCGACCGCCCATTGCATCGGAGGAGACGGCGAGGCACGGACCAGTGTCGCTGGTGGCACGGGTCAGGGAAGGGAAGGGGACGGAAAGAAAAGTATGCGGCTCGTGAGAGGAAGGAAAGGAAAGAGAAAAAGAAGGAAAAGAAATGAAGAAAAGACAGGCACACAAATGGAGATGACTGTGCACCCTCCAGTCGGACCCCACATGGATCCCAAATCACAAGCAGATGCACAGAAAGCCAACCACAACCTCACACAATCAAGAAACAACAGATTATCCATTAATAAACCATTATACACAATATTGCAATTAATTACATGGTTTACAATAAAAATGGAAAATCAGGCCTAGATGTCACAAGTACTCCAGATGAAATGAAACAGAAGCCTAAGGCATAGAACAATACTACCCAATAGAAGCCGTAGAAAAACCAATAGTCGTATCTGCTGAGTAATCTGGATCCAAACCATCTAAGCCTTGCTTTCTTAATGAACTATCCACGTTCTTTTCCATTAAAATTTGCTTCCAAAGTTTCTTGTCAAAGGCTGGGTCTTCATTGACATTATCGTTTTCATATTTTCTTAGTACAAGAAGGTGTACCTATTCTGTATAAATAAACACAAGAAGTTAGTTAAAAATAATATAAAATATATGTGTATATTATTAAAGTAACTTTAATTATAACCATGATTACATCCTTTACACTTGAGGTTGACCAGACATATTCCAACCCACTAGTGTGGGAAATAGTCCACCATTCTGCCATTGTAAGTTTCTTACATATTTAGTGGCCTAAAACAATTGAAACACAAGCATTTGTGATTTTTTCAATGCTTAAGGCATTCATGTTTTTTTATTCCTAGATGTCATAGTTCATTAGATACATCATACATGTGAAATGATCATCCAGATCTAGAAAGCAGAAATTAGGAGCAGTCCATTTTTGAAGTTTCTTGATTAAGAACAACCTACCAATTATTGTCTTAGTTTGATTTAACTGAACCTAAAAGTGACTTGCTCGTATTAGATTCAATGCTAGATAATATGTAGGTATAACTAAAATCAGTCCAATCCTGAAATGAATTTCTTAGCTAGAAATCTACTTATAAACATCCATTTTAAGTGTGATTTTCCTTTTAATAATTTCAGGTATATCAAACTTCTAAAATTAAAAACAAGGACTTACTTTGAAAACAAAATTATGTATTGGATTTTAGAGTAAAGTTGGTCCATGTGTTTGTGTTTGAGGTAGCTAAGCTTCCACCATTTGTTAGTGTTACTATTTTTCTTCAAAGAAAACAAATGCATGGTAGAAGTAAACAACCACAAGCATTCAAGTAAAGAAAATTTAATATCAACCATGGAAATAGTGAACCCAAAACTACTATTCCAAAGTTGTTTTTATCATAATACTTCTTATTTCAGTCCTATCAATTTAGCTCGGAGGTCGTTGTGGCTTCTTGATTCGCCCGTAGAGCGAATTTCTTACTTTTCACAGTTAAACTTTTCTACTGTGGATCTTTTTTGGAATTCTACATCTGTAGAGAAAAGATCACAAAGTCCTTGCCACCTAGTTTTGACATTAATCAATAATATATATGTTAATTCCCACATATACAACAATAAAAACAACTTAAATTTAATATAAATATTAATTACTTCTCTTGTGTACACCAATATGGAGGAAATGCCTTGGCTGCCTGATAATTATTGTGAGGCTTAAGACATTTTGCTAATGCATCTATTCGTACCCTATAATAGATATCGTTCATTCTTTTCTTAATTAAATTTGTAAAAAGCATACGATAATCCTCCTTGGTATATCCAGATGAAAGTGTAAACTTGCTCTGTATAAATCCAACATCATTGTTAATTTAATATACTAATTATTTAACTTAAAGACAAAGATAAAAAATAATTATTACCAATAGCACATTAAACATTCTTTCTTTATCATTTGAATGCAAATGCGACCACTAGTACTCGATGGTCAATGTATAAGATCTAAAAAATTGTGATCTTTGATAAGATCCTATGACTCCTCTTGAAGTTACTGCAAATAAATCAAGTTAAGTACAAAAAAAAAAGTATTCTATATTGACTAATACCAAATTTAAAAAAAAGTTACTCATCTGAGTCAAGCTCTAAAAGAGGTCATGATCCCCTGAGAAACTTGAGCATATCCTCCTTGTTGTTCTTCTTCTTGTTATTTATCAATCAAATTAAATATTTGTCAATAATTATATTTAATATAAACACTTAAAAACTATAATTTCATTATATTATTTACCTACTGTAGTTGGACGGGGAGACAATTCAGGCTGGACATGGTGTGCAGCACTACTATGTGAAGTAGTACGATGGCTAAACACAGGAGGAGAGGTGGGAGCTTCAACCAAAGTGGTCGGAGGTGTCCATCCAGCCTTAGGTGGTGTCAGACCCCATAAACGAATAAACTCAAGAAATTGACCACTGTGTAAGCACTAGGATCGATCTGTTGATCCTTCGATGAACCACGTCCATCGGAACACTAAAGCGTCGACCGCTTATACCAAATCTAGCCATCTAATACTGTAAACAATATATTAAAAATTTCATATAAGATTCATGTAATTTATTGGATAAACATTATACCAAAATGAATATCATATCTTAATTTAAACAAATTAATTGATGATACTTACAAACACAAGAACGACGACAATGTTCAATAAGAAAGCCATGATGAACCTGAATTGAAATTAAATTGTTAGTTTTCTATATTATCTTAATTGGTTGATATATATCAAAATTTAGAAACAAAAATATATTTAAATAATAGATCATTGTTTCACTATCAGTAAATATTTATAGAATGCAAGTGTAAAAGGAGTTTACAAAGCAAATTAAAGAAGATATATATAAAAATTACAATAAAATCTCTTTAGTCTTCATTACTATAGTCAATACTCTTTTCTTCTTCATTTTCTTCATCGTTTTTACTGTCATCTTCTATAAACGTTCTTTTTTCATCCTCAACTTACCACAACATTGAATTTGGTAGAATTATGGAGACTTGATCTAGAGCATGGTCTATAACTATTGGTTGTGGAGGTTAGTAGTTAAGTTGCTACAAGTCTTCAAACTCGTTATTCATAGCATCACCGACCATAACAATGTAGGCACTTGGCTTTGATTTTCATTACATTGAAAGATTCATCTTTCTATCTCTTTCTTGAAACTTTAGGTACATAACAGACTTGATCTGCTTGTGAGACTTGATCTGCTTGTGAAGCTAACACAAATGACTCGAATCTCCTTAAGTATTTGGTTGATATAACATCTACAATATCATGCTTGATGTTGTGCGTGACTCCTTCTTTAGGGACATACCAATCACAAAGGAACAATATCACTTTATTTGCACCAGAGTATTCCAACTCATGGATCTCTTTTAATATATCATAATAGTCAATATGGTTTTCTCCATAACAAGATCCGTTCACCATAACCTTTGAATTTTGAATAGTCAATCCTCCACTGTATTCTTGTGTGTGAAATCAATACCCATTTGCAAAGCAAACTTTATACGACTTTACTTGAAAAATAGGACTATAAGCTAAGTTTTTTAAGAGTTTTTCATTTAGACTAGGATCAAGTTGGTTTCCATGATTTCAAAACCACTCAGGAAATGTGCTTTTGAATAACTCGAAGATATCATCATCTTTTAGACTAGGACAGTCAACTATTAATTGTTCTCTGATTGCCTGCACTTGAAAATTTGAACATAGTAAGATAAATTATTATAAAATTTTATTGAATAGATATATCGATAAAGATAGTAAAAAATACTTGACAAAAGATTCTACTTCATCACAATTATCTAAAACATATAACTCTGCAGCATCTTTCTCGCTCTAGGTTAGTAGACGTTCTGTCTCATTTCCAAAAGGATGAGTACTAGAACAAAAGGCAGAAAGTATATCATTTTGTTTCTCAACTCCCATATCATTGTTCCTCTATACTCGATTATGCATTGTTTCAATCTTTGATGAGAAATATCTTAAACAAAAAAAGACATTCTCTTCGTAGATATATTGTATACTTATTGAACCTTCCACTTTATTCTTATTTCAAACTTTTTGTTTCAAGAGAAACATATACCTATTAAAAATGTGGATAAATTAGATAAAAGTGTTCCCATTAACAAAAAAGAAACAGACTTTCTTTAAAATAACATATACCTCTCGAAAGGGTACATCCATTGATATTGCATTGGTCCACCCACTTTGGCTTTGTAAGCTAAGTGGATCATGAGATGTTCCATTAAGTCAAAAAAGGTAGGTGGAAATATCTTCTCAAGATTGCACAATATAAGAATAATATTTCCCTCTGAAGTCTCAATATATTTTACAGACAATTTGGAGGAGCAAATGGCTTTGAAGAATAAACTTAGATTTGTGAGTATGTCTACAATGGACTTACGCAACAAACCTCTAAATGTAAGGGGAAGTAGTCTTTCCGTAAACACGTGATAATCATGACTTTTCATTTTTTTGAATGTATATTTCTTGATATCCACAAGTTTTGATATATTTGATTCATATCCGTTTGAAAAATTCAAGTTACTGACCCACTCACACACTGCCTTTATTTGATTCTTATCAACTATGTACTTTCCCTTTGTTATTAAAGTTTTTCCATTGGCAGACTCTATCAAGTGCAAGTCCTGACGACTACAAACAAACTTCAAATCTCTACGTACATTCTCTGTGTCCTTTGTCTTGCCCTTGACATTCAATACTGTGTAGAACACATTGTCAAATACATTCTTCTCGATGTGCATAACATCTAAGTTGTGCATAATTAAGAGCTTAGATTAATATGGTAACTCCTAGAATATACTGATCTTCATCCAATTGTGAGTTTTCTCGAATCCCTCTATTGTTTATGGGCCAACCTCATGTCCAAAAATGATCTGCTTAAACTTTGATAGTCGATTAAATACTTACTCTCTCGACAATTTGGGCAGTGAGTTAGATACTTCAACTTTATTCTTCTTAAAAACCTTGTTTCTATCTTCGATATGGGTGGTCCATGGATAAGAATTGACAATGACAGTCAAAGAAACACGGCTTGCAACTATATTGAAGTTAAAATGACTTTGTGTGTTCCATACAATAAGGATAGCTCATCTTTCCATGTGTGCTCCAACCAGACAATATCTTGTATACAGGGAAATCACTTATAGTCCGAGATTAAAGTAACCTTAATGTTGAAAGTTTGCCGCTTACTAGTATCGTATGTCTCAACCCTAATGTCCCAAAACATCTTCAACTCATCCACAAGAGGTCTCAAGTATACGTCAATGTGTTTTCCTCGATGACTTGGATCAGGAATGAGAAAAAGGCAAAAACATGTACAGCCTCTTATTACACATAGAAGAAGGTCGATTATATGGCGTGATCATGACAAGCCAGCGTGAGTAATCTTTTCCTCTACCTTGTGAATTAAAACCATCACTAGAAAGACAGACAACTACATTACCGTTTTTAGCAGCAAATGAAGGGAAATACTCCTTCAAGACTTGTCAACATTTGGTGTCAGAAGGATGCTCCATATCATAGCAGTCTCTCTATAATAGTACAACCTCTTCAGTCTTGGTGTTAGAGGAAAATAACAAAGCATCTTTTAATGTACACGTGTCTTTGAGTTACTTTTATAATAGGGCTCATAATATTCTGAACACTCTAGTTTATCTTCGTGTTCCTTGTAGCACAAGATATGATATTTTAAGTAAGTATCAATTTTCATCTCTGCCAACCTTATCTTTTTCATTATCTTCTTCGTCTCATAGTAGTTCTTGACAATTCATGACTCTCTGGCAGCATTTTCTTGATTTTACCTATCATAACATCAAAACAACTATCTGTCATATTGTAGTCGATCTTCAAAGCCAATTACTCAGACACTGCCTATAACTTTGTGTAATTCTTGCATCCTGGCCATAATAGTTCCTCCGCCTTTTTAACAACTCATAAAACTCTTGAGATTCCCTATGTGGCTCTTCATCAGTGAAAGCATCAAATTCAGGACTTGCCACGTCCATCACCATGTCTATAATGGGATCTATACTAACAAAAGAAACTTTTCCATGACTTTGAAAGGCCTCTCCAAGTTTAAAGTAACACTTGTAGTCTTTCACAAATCCTTTCTTACACAAATGTATTTCCACATCCCTTCTCAATTGTTTTTTTAATAGTGTATATTTTTTAGAAGGACATATAATTCTTCCATCTCTTTTTACAATACCTGGACCTTGATTATATGCAAATTCCACAAACTCCTGAACGCTATGCAGAAAATGTATACACACTTTTCTATTCACGACTCGTGTATACATCCAATCACAATAAGAAGATATTTCTTTCTACAAAATAAAAAAATGATAAGATGTCTAGATTGAAAAAAATGAAATATGATGAGAAATCAAGAAACAAGTCTAGGATATGACATCCATGAAAACCAACTTATATACACAATGAAGGGATGAAAAACTAATTAATGTCCAACATCCTAACATTAGATAAAAAACTAATTATATGACAATTGAATATTTCCAATGAGTTCAAAGTGATGATTCTCTTTCTTCATACGGAGACAAAATTCTTTTTGTTCAAGAAGTGTGTATTTTATTAATAATGATATATGAGGCATCCTTGCCATCATTCTCAAAAAAAAAAAAAATTCAAGAAAGCAATAACATGTATCACCCTTTATTTGATGTTTACATAAGAAAGCAATGGTATATTAGTATGGATGTCTCTTTATTTGATGTTTAAATGTCTCCTAGGTCATTTTCTAATCATAATCATCGGTTTATCAAATGTGGGAATAAGTGGGTGATCGAGAATTTAGTTTTTTTAAGACTAGACATTTCATACAGATTATTGAAATCAAAACTTGAAGTGACAAATAAGAAATAGATGGACTGTAGTAACCATAGCATTAGCTTGTCAGTAAAATACTACCAGTTCACGAGCTTGGCTACTAACTCTTTTGTAAAGAGGCATTCACTTTGGGACTAGATGTAACGTCCGTAAAATTCATTTTTTGTAATTATTTACATTTTATGAATTTTATTCTAGGACGGGTGTTATTGTTTCGAGGCCCGTTGTGTGGTTTTGTTCTTTTGAGCTTGGGCCTCATGGACAGGCTTCTATTTGGGTGTCCCTGTGTGTGGTTGGCACTGTGCATTGTGGCACTGTGCGTGTGGGACTTGGCTATGGATCTGTGTGGGGCCTACGTTGTGGGCCGGTTGTGGAGACTTGCAGTTGGTCTCTTGGTTGTTGTGGGTTGTTGGGTCCGTGCGGTGGTTGGCAAGACTGGCAGCTGAGGGAAGTGTAGGTGTACGCATGGCTGATTGGTTGCACGCACGCAACCGCTTACTCCTTCTGCGTGTTTTTAAGCTAGAGGCCTCCACCATGCACGACCCAAGCCTCCTTCTCTTCCCCAGCGCATTCCCTCCGTCCCGAGCACACCACCTCCCTTTCCTTTCCTCCCCTCATTTTCCCCTCCCCCTCTCTCTCCATTTCACCCCACCTCCTTTCCTGTCTCTCTCTTTCTCTCTCTCTCACTCTCCCTCCCCTGTTTCTCTCCTCCCTGCGACCTCCTCTCTGCTTGGTGTGCTCGAGGGCCGACATCGGTGTGCGGTGGCTTGTGGTGGTGCGTGGAGCTTGAGCGAAGTGCTCCCGTGGTGGTGGTTGCGTCGGAAATCGTTGGAGCGCATTTTCAGGTACACATCTCTAATCCCTGTAATAGAGAGCATGAAAATGGTAGAAATGCCTAGGTTGCATGTAATCTAGGCTAAATTTAATGTTTTAGCATTTTTGGGAATTTATTGTGGAATTTATGAGTATTTATGGCGGTTGATGTGATTTGGGTCATTTTGACCCTTCTGCCTTTGCGATTTTATATCTTGATGCATGGTGAATGGATTTTGGTTTTTTTTTGTGTAGATTTGGAGTAGACTCAAGCGTCTACATTTTATGTTTTATGCAAGATTTTTGGTATTTGTTTAGAAGGTCCGATCAGAGGTCCCAGTTAGGGTAATTTCGGACTATAGGGTCTGGGCCGTTTTCTATTTTTCGCAAAATTCGACATATCGATATGCCATTTTTCTGTCAAATTAGGTCCTCTAGTCGAAATCCGGTCGTCTGATTTCGGATTGTTGATCGAATAAGGAGATTTTGGTCGACTGAACCATTTTCGATATATCGAATTTGGCCTGAGTATTGACCGTTGACCTAATTCGGTCGACCGATCTAGATTGGTCTACCGAATCAGGGATTTTTGGCATACCGAACCTATTTTCGGCATGCCGAATCTGGGCCCAAATATGTTTGCAAAAATCTGATTTTCGAGGATTTTCCGGATTGGTTCGTTTTGTCCCATTGAGAGGGATTGTGGGCCGTCAGTGGTGGTCTCTTGGGACCCTTGATGTGCCGTTTTGCCGAGATTTTGGAAGAGTTTTCAAAGATATGAAAATAATTTTGGAAAATGGATTTCAAAGAAATAGTTGGCCTGTTTTGGAAAATATTTTCCTAGTTTTCTGTGTGTGGGCCAAGACAGTGTAGGATCTTGTCGTCGGGACTAGGGAATGTGACAACATTCTCGAATGATTGGGCACGACTCCTTGGTTAAGGTTGGCGAGCCGAGATACCTGAGGCTAAAAGGCGTTGGGTTTTGAAGGTATGAGACTCCTTGACTGTCGTCTCAAGGCTAGGGTTGAGGTCCACAGGTTGAGGTATCTTGTGGCATAATGGGGAGGTATGATACTCCTGCTGTCACTGTAAGAATTGAGGCTCGGATATCGTCGGGTGTAGATGTATGATACTCCATCTTGAGCACTGTGTGTGGAGAACGCCGTGAGAGACGGACCCTGTGGTGGCCAGTGCAGGTGGGACACGTGCCTCGTAGCTGGTAGAGTCCTGAGAGACAGCACAGCCTTCCCAGGGAGGGGTTGGCTTTTGAGGGTTCTCCAGAGAGGGAGAATCGCAGGACGATGAACGCTCCTACACAGGATGGCCGTCACCGTGGCAGTGTAGAGTGCCGTGGTCGCTCCTCGGTAGACTGCGTGTAGCCAGAGTTAGGTTGCCTAGCGTCGGACTTTCCGACTCACTGTGTGTGGTTTTAGCCATTGAGGGCCTTTACTTGTGGTTTTGGGCTAGTAAAGTCCCAGTTGTGGTTTTGGCCGGTGTGGGTCTGGTTTGTGAGGTTTTGAGAAAATAGTTTGCGAAATGAATTTAAAAGAAAAGTAATTATGATTTGTTTTTCGTGGTTTTCATGAGGTGTGTACTGGATGACTCCTGTTACTCATGCATTTTCCTTGTGGTTTTGGTTTGCAGGTGCAGGCATGCAGAGAGTTAACGTAGTGCATATAATCTGGAGTCTCTTAGCCGCACACACAGGTTCCTGGTAGTTAGATTTTTTCTGTTAGGCTTTAATTTTCTCATAATTTAATTTGTTTTAAATTATTATAGAAAATGAGGAACATTACACTAGATGTTAAAATGCACAAATAATTAAGTACCAATAAACTAGGTAGAGCATAATAATATCCTTCCTAATGTAGTCAATTCACAAGTTAGGAATGTTAAATATAGTAAATCATGCACTCAATAGTAACAACTGGTTTCAGCATAGTGGTTAACAAAGGCATAGCTATTGCATTTGTGGCTTCCAATTTTCCGACAATAATGCTAATCCAATCACTGTACGTTTATGATGAAGTTAGGACCAACGAGGATGGTATGAAAGAGCCTGATTCCGTCCACATAAAACCAAACCTCACAAAGCCAAAGCAAGTTCCAAATCCAATTCATTAAGGGGGGTCCAAAGTCAAGATTTAAGAATTTAGACGCGAGCAACATTGCCATGCAAAAGACAATGGCTTATTGTCACAGTGGTTGAGAGAACTTTAAACTCGTCTGTAACATCAGGGCCTGATTATCCATTTTTATTTAATAAACCATGTATTATTTGTAATATTGTGCTTAATGGTTTATTAATGGATAATCTGTTGTTTCTTGGTTGTGTGTGGTTGTGGGTGGTTTTCTGTGCATCAGGTTGTGATCTGGGACCAATTTGGAGT
>JAMKQA010006534.1:0-10869 GCA_024699735.1 Posidonia australis
CTTGATCCAGATAGTATGGCTGATTCTTGTTGTCTTTATTTAGCATAAAAAGGGTGTGATCTTGTGTGAGGCATATCGCCTTTGAGCACAAGATCCATCTTATCTTTTCATGCTTGGATTTTCATAGATATTTAAGTTGCATTTTTGAGTTTGCAAGGACTTTGCATTGCATGATATTCTAGAATCCATCATATTACATGATATTGCACTGCATGGCATTCTAATTTTCTTTCCCTGGCACATTTTCCTGCACCAAGTAGAGCACATGGGTGGCGCACCAGTATGGCGCACCACTCAGGCGCCAGCCTATTTTCCAGTGGCACACAACAGCTATTCGCATGGTTTTTAGCATGTTTTCCCATATGGAGTTGCTTTTGGTTTTCTCTGCTTGTCTTCCTCGATATATCAAGAATACCCTATTCTGTTTTTAGCCCTTTCCATGCATGATAGATCATGTTTTGCATATAGTAAAGCAAGGATGAAAATCACTCAAAGTTCTTAGATCTTTGATCTTATTTATGCAATATCCTTGCATCAATGTTTGACCTGCTATACGAGTGATCCTTCTGAGCATTAGGACACACCCCACATCCCATGCACCCTTGTTTAGCATATGACACCATAGCATTGCATAGCATATCGCCCTCGGGCATACAGAAAAGGCTGAAAAGCCGACATTTCATATAAGTAAATGAGAAACCCATAGAAAGATAGATTTTTCGGGCACACGTGGGTGCCTAATACCTTCCTCGTACGTAACAGGGATCCTTGCCCATTTCTGGTTTATGAAGACCTTTTCCATTGGCTTTATTGCATGATTTCAATGTTTTAAGCGGTTTTCCTCGTCTTCCGTTTTTAAATAGACTAGGTGGCGACTCCTGCATTTTATCATTATTTTTATTGATTTGCCATGACTTTGCCGATCCTCGTGCATTTGGCCTTCCACACAAATCCCGAGGCTGTCGCTGGCATGGTTACAGGAACTAGCAAGTCCGCTGGGGAAACCAGATCTCGGCTTTTGTTTTGGGTTTTTTCGTTTACTTTGGCTTTTCTCTTTGTTTGATTGTTTCCCATGCTTTGCTTTGGTTGTCTCTTTTTAATAAGCTATGTCTTCCTTTCATGCATGCCTTTTGTATGATGGGTGTTTTCCTTTACACATTTACTATGCCACCACTTTTGCACATAACATGTACATGCTTTTTGTTTGTTAATATATAGTTGCTTTGCATGTTTTCTTCCATTCTTGTATATGCCGTGTTTAGGAGATTAGAGACATGTTTTCTCTCCCCATTTGGTTAATGAAAATATAAAAACCAAAATTAATAAATTAGACACAAACTAGTGACAAATTGCAAACTTTCCACCATGGTTAAATAAATTTGCAAGTAAAAGACTCAAAGCATACTTTGCATTCATCATATAGGGCATGCATCTTCTCATCTCCTGAGTCTACCTATACAGTTTGCGAAGGACATTTCTCAGTGTCTCATCCTATGGCTTTGGCGTGGGATGAAATATCGGGTGTGTCCCCCTTTGTCTGGGGTCGTGTCAGTATTAGTAGAGGGTACAGCCTACTGATTTGGCAGAGGACAAGGCCCCGAACTCACCACCCATTCACTGCCTAAGCTTTGGCTAGGATTTAGAACGGGGACCTTAATCTTTCTAAACCTTGAGTCGGAGACCTATTCACTCCTGTGTGAACCTAGAGTAGATGGCTTGGTAGGACACCACTAGGTTGCGAGGGAGCGCATACTTGAGGCATTCATGCATTTTGCATCTCATACCACCATAAACATTGCATCTTTTCTAACTTGTTTGTTTATGTGCATAGAATTCTTGTCAGCGTGCGAGTTTCTGTAGCCTGAGCTCAAGACCTTTCCTTTCACTGACTCTCATTTCGACCATGTCTCCCGAGTTATCCGTCATTTTTGACGATAGCTCGTCCTAGGATCAGTCCTCTTATTCCCAACCGCAGTCTGATCCTTACCCGCTCGCGATCCACCATGGCCCAGCATACCAGCGAGCCCCTTTCCCTTGCTGTTCAGGAGGAGGTCCCCGTTTCGGTGTACCCTTCCTTTGTTTCTGTCCCAGTTGTCACTGCTGCCTCCACTTTCGCCCTAGATTCCGGAGGACCTCCGCCACCCCAGTTCCGTGTCCCTGTGGCTACCCTGCTTTCGGGGCCACCTGCTTGGTCTTCTGCTGTTGTTTGGGCCTCATCAATTGATTCTGTTCCTCCCCAGGGCTATGTGTTTACCAACCCTCCCCCGACTGCGGCTGTCTCTGTAGTAGCCTCCCCCCAGTTTGCACAACTGGGGTCTCAGCCTCCTGTTTCTTCCCTTACTTTGCCTCCATCCTTTGGAGCCACTAGTGATGATCCCGTTACCGCGCAACTGCAACAAATGTCGGCCCTCGCCAAGCAGTTGCAGGGATTGGCACTGGCGCTCTAGCCCTTCTCAGCATTGTCCTTCCCGAATCTTGAGTTGCCTTTGCAACTGGCTCTTGGATCACAGTTTGCACCCACTGCACCACCCCCACAGCCGCTGCCATTCCTCGTCTCTCCGGCAATAGGGGTGTCGACATTACCTTTTGTAACACCGTCACAGCACCCACCACAGCATGCATCTCTCTTATCTGGTGGCCAGCCTTCTAGGCTTGCTGGAGCACAGCCTGCCATGAGTGTTATACCTGAGGCCATTTCGGTCCAACAGCTCATGCTCCCGTATTCACCACCACCTGAAGCACCACCCCCTGCATTGTCTTCACCCTTGTATTAGACACAAGCCTCATCTTTTGTCCCCCAGCACATAGCACCCATGCACGGGTACACTGGCCATCCTACCGTAGCACTAGACGGCGGAATGGTGGATTCAAAGGAGCCCTTAGGGGCGACCCATACAGTATACGCGACCCCCGCATCTGCTGCACAATCCATGACTACAGTAGATCTAGACGCTCTCCTTGCGAGGATGAACGATTATGAGCGCACTCTCCGGCACGTGCAAGGCGGGGACCACCGGTCCTACCAATTCCGGGACCTCTGTTATTTTCCAGAGGCGACTCTCCCACCGAATTTCCAAATCCTGGAATTCGACAAATATAATGGTAAAGGCTGCCCGATTTCCCACCTTAGAGCCTATTGCGGAGACCTCGCATAGCTTCTAGCTGACGAGAGATTGCTCATCCGCCTGTTCCAGAAGAGTCTTACGGGGCCCACGTTGAAGTGGTTCACTTCCCTCAACATGACCACCATCCGGACTTGGGACGACCTTGTCCAAGCATTCCTCGAACAGTACTCCTTTAATCTTGACTTAGTCCCAAAGCGGGAGGACTTAGTTGCTCTTAAGCAGAGGCCCCAAGAAACGTTTGGGAAGTATGTTGGATGTTGGCGGTCCTTGGCTTCACAGGTCAAAAATAGATCCTCCGACGAGGAGTCTATTGAGATCATGATCCGAGGAGCACAGCCAGCAGTCGGGGCTCTGCTTAGCATTCAGCCAATCACCACTTTTTCTGCACTACTTCAGGCAAGCGCCCGTGTTGAGAGCTCACTGCGTGGCGGTAGTTTTCCAGCGCTCTCTGCATTTGCCAAGTAGGCCACTGCCTCACATAGTGGCGCTAGCAACAGCAACAACAACAACAACGATAATGCCAATCCACCCAGGAGGCGGGATCCCTCTAAGAACACAGTTTCCTATATTAGATCCCATGTTGCTCCTGCAAATGTCCACCCGCCCCCGCAACGCCAAGTAGTGTATGCACCCACACCTACACCTAGAGCACCACATGCATCACACATTACGCACATTGCCACACCAGTGTACCATACCCCACCGGCCAGGACGCGCCCACCGATGGCATATCCTCAACCGAAGCGACAATGCCGTGACAGGGGCCACTATACTCCTTTAGTGGAGCCATTGAGCATGGTATTCCCAAAGGTTGCGTCCCTACTAAGGCTGCCTAAGGTGCGCCCACCGCCTAATCCACTTCCTGCCTGGTATAACGCAAATGCGTTTTGTAATTTCCATCGGATCGTAGGTCACTCGACAGATAATTGCCTAACACACATGGACGCTATCCAGGACTTGATTGACCAGAAGGTCATAGTGATTAGTACTGAAGCAACCGACCCAACATCCACACCAGTAGCCGCACAAGCATCACCAGCACACACCAATATAGTTAGTCAGCCTTTACCACAGCATTCACCCTCAGGAGCATCAGGTTCCTCGGGAGTCAATTTTGTTTCTTCTTCTGAGTCTATTCCACCCCCCATCCTTCCAACTGATCTGATTCATGATGAGTCGTCCCCTTTTCCCCACCAGCTGTATCGCTCTTTCCTCGGCAGTTCCGAGGAATCTATTAACATGATTCGTCCAGTTGTCGAGTCAGAGTACACTGTGGCGTCGCTTGTCATATACTCCCAGCCTCCAGCCTCGATTTGCTTATCAGCCAGGCCCCAATCTGGGCCGAGTCACCCATCCTATCCTCAGACCCACCAATATCCTCAGACCCACCAGCACCCTCAAACTTATCCTCAGACTTACCCTCGTGCTTACCTACATTCTTCCACCACACCTACACAGTTAATCGCCTGCCCCCCAGTTGTTGTGACTCTTACCCACGACACGCATCGTGTCCCTCACAACTATGCCACAGGAATGTGTGCAAAAGTGACACGATCGGATAGAGTTTACAAACCCCCAACACCAAGGCCTATTTCCTCAACACAGAACCCAAACCTGTCACAGGCCTAGTCTAGATCGCCAGCACCCATAGCACCAACCCCTGTCCAATTACAGGCACACTCCCTACAACTCCCTATGCCTAGAGTAGCACCACCTGTCCCTGCCAGTAGCAGCCAACCCTTAGCTGATATAACCGGGCAACTTAAGAAGGTTAAAGCTGATATCTCTATTTGGGACCTAATCCACACGTCAGCAGAGCACAGAGAAGCCTTCTTCAGAGTCTTCCAAGCTGCTCATGTATCCCCAACCATAGAGCCAGCTACTTTAGAGAGCATGGTAGGAATGATAGTGGCGCCACAAGTTATCTCCTTCTCTAGTCTAGAGTTACCTCCATCTGGCACCAACCATAATTCCCCCTTGTTCATCACCGCGCAATATCGGAACTTTCGCGTCCCTCTCACATTAGTTGACAATGGAGCAGGCTTAAATGTTTTCCCCTTTCGTATGGCAAGTGAAATCGGATTCAAGTCCAAAGACATTACACCAGCCGTGAAAGGGATGACAGTTTTCGATAATATGCATCATGATGCACTTTGGATCTTAATCATTCCTTTGACCATAGGCCCTGCTCGCTTCGACGTAGAATTCTATGTCGTTGATATTGAACCCTCTTTCAACCTTTTGCTTGGGCGCCCTTGGCTTCACAAGCATCAGATCATTCCCTCAACCCTCCGTCGTATGATCAAGTTCTGCTGGGATGACAATGTTGTTGCTGTCATGGCAGAAGATATGGAGAAAGTTGAGTCAGTCTCTGCAGTAGCCCCCCAGACCATCCATTTTGAACCAAAACCTTCTGATGTCCTTTTTCGGGTTAACCGGTTTGAGCCGGTTAATTTCATTCCTCCTTTTGAACCCGTCGGCCATTTGGCCACTTGCGGTATCCCCCGTTTGATGGTTGATAATTTGTGTCGCCAGTGGGGATACGAGAAGGGATCGCCTCTTGGGCTTTATGGCAAAGGAATCGTCGAGCTGATTGAGGAGGAAGAATGGATAAAACGCGAAGGTTTGGGGTATGAATGCCGGCATCAGAAGAAGAGATCGCCACGCTTTGGCAAGTCTTCCAAGTTGTTTATTCCATGAAATTTAGCAAACTTCACCAGTGCAGGCATCTTGGATCCAAATCAAAGCTCGTACACAGTGGTAGTATCACAATCGTCAGTTTGGGTTTATCCAGAAGAATCATATATAGAAAACGGCCAGTCAGAGACAGAGCAGGGCCTGGAGCAGGTCAGCGAGCAATCACAGAAGTATTTAGCATTTTTAATGTCAGAATTGTCAGCAGTCGGTCAGACAGTAGTGTTGGAAGATTCAGTCCAGAAGGCAGATTCAGGGAGTGACCTGGAAGAGGATATAATTGGAGACTTGGATGTTTTATTCCAAGAACAGCTGGATGTGCTCGCAGAAGATTTGGCAGAACATGACCGAGTCAGGAAGGGAAAGGCGGTCATTTCACCACTGCAGACAGAATCACCAGTACCACCCCAGGACCATGTTTCAATTATGGTCCAACATGAGACAGAGAAGAGGGATGCTAGACCAATGGCGTTAATCTCCTGTCAGCCGGGAGGCAGGTCTAGTTAGTATTGGCAGTATAAACCTCACCTGGAGGGTGAGTGTCAAAAAAAAAAAACAACTTGAGTTGAGCACAGGTGAGACAGGCGGTAGTAGTCTCACTAGCTTGCAACAAGACAGCCACCAGCATGCAGAACCTTTTGTAAATAGCAGAGAAGAAAAAGAAAATCCAAAAAATATCAAAAAAATATGCAGGCATCAACTTCAGAGGTAGGGACCCCCAGCTCCTCAGATGATCCGGACAGGCAAGCAGAAGATGTGGCACAATGCCAATATAAGAACACGAGGGTCACTGTGACTTTCATGAAGCGGCACCATAGTGCGGAATCAGAAGAGATCCTTTCAGTTGACATCACAGATTCGACATTTGAACAAGAAATCCTGTCAGAGCTTATTACCTACAGAGAGGAGGATGAGATTAATGGAGCAGATGATGACGCAAATGAACCACCGCAGTTTCTATTCCATGATAATGACCCGAAAGGTCCAAATCTTCATGTAGAAGAGGAGACGGAGCTTATCAATATCGGCACGGTAGAAGATATTAAAGAAACACGCATTAGTGCCAAATTATCACCACAAGCAAAGGCAGAATTTATAGCTTTCTTGAGAGAGTATGTAGATGTCTTTGCATGGAGCTATGATGACATGGTTGGGTTAGACATTGATGTGGTAGTACATACATTACCACTAATACCAAATTCGAAGCCAGTCAAGCGGAAACTTCACAAATGGCGACCTTAGTGGCTCCTGAAGCTTAAGGAGGAAATCATGAAGCAGCATAAAGTCAATTTTCTTAAGGTTGTGCTGTATCCTGAGTGGCTCGCCAATATGGTGCCTGTGTTGAAGAAAGATGGGCGGGTTCGCATGTGCATTAACTATCGAGACCTCAACAAAGCGAGCCCCAAAGACGATTTCCTACTTCCCCACATAGATATTCTGGTGGACAACACTGCAGGACATAAAATGTTGTCATTAATGGACGGATTTTCAAGATATAATCAGATTAGAATGGCCGAAGAGGATATGGAGAAGACATCTTTCATTACCCCATGGGGGGTCTTCTGTTATAGAGTAATGCCATTTGGACTGAAGAATGCAGGCGTGACATACCAGAGGGCCATGACAGCATTATTCCACGATCTTACGCACCAAGAGGTTGAGGTGTATGTGGATGACATGATTGCTAAGTCAAAAGAGCCCGAGGATCATCTCTCCTATTTAAAGAAATTGTTTGACCGCCTGAGGAAGTATAAGCTCCGCCTCAACCCCAACAAATGTGTATTCGGGGTATCTTCTGGAAAGCTCCTAAGTTATATTATCAGTCAGAGAGGGATTGAAGTGGACCCTCACAAGGCTAGAGCTATTATTGACATGCCTCCCCCTGCCACTGAGAAGGAAATTCGCGGATTGTCGGGGTGGTTGCAGTATAGTAGCCGATTCATTGCACAACTCACACCTATATGTGAACCAATATTCAAGCTCCTGAGGAAGAATGCCCAAATGCACTGGAATGATGAATGTCAAGTGTCCTTTGACAAGATCAAGCAGCTTCTGGCAAAACCTCCAGTGTTAGTTCCTCCCACGCCAGGACGACCTCCGTTATTATATCTCTCAACAACGCAGTATTCTATGGGTGCAATCCTGGGACAGCATGATGAATCAGGGCGTAAAGAGAGGGCTATCTACTACCTCAGTAAGAAGTTCAATGACAGCGAGGTCAAGTACAGCCCGATAGAGAAAGCTTGCTTATCTTTGGTGTGGGCCGCTCAGCGTCTCAGGCATTACATGATGGCATACCCAGTCTTGCTATTATGTCGGCATGATCCTATCAAGTATTTATTTCAGAAGCCAGCCTTGGTGGGCAGATGTGTGAAATGGCAGGTGATGCTGTCACAATATGATATCACATTTGTCACACAGAAGTCCATGAAAGGACAAGCGATGGCAGATCACTTGTCTGACCTACCCTTGACAGAATATTAGCCGTTGCAGACACAATTCCCAAACGAAGACATCTTATTTGCCATGGGCGATGAAGAATCAGAAATCTCTCAAGACAAGCATCAATGGTCTCTATATTTTGACAGTGCAGTCAATAAAAGAGGAAGAGGCATTGGTGTAGTTTTGGCAATGCCGCAAGGACAGCTAATCCCCTTTGCTAGGAAACTAACATTTGAATGCACCAATAAGGAAGCTAAATACGAGGCATGCATTCTAGGACTACATGTGGCGAAAGACCAGGGTGTCCGAGAACTCCAAGTATATGGAGACGCAATGTTGGTCATTTCACAAATCAATGGTGACTGGAAAACAAAAGACCAAAAACTTGTGTTATATCATGAGCATTTGCTGAAGCTGATTGATGAGTTCGATAATGTCAAGTTTTCCTTCATGAGTCGAGCCAAGAATGCGTACGCAGACGCTTTGGCTACCCTTGCATCATGGTTATCTCTCTCAGAGGCACAAGCTATGGATATCTCAGTCACTTGTGTAGAGCAGCCAGCACATTGCATGCATATTCAGGAAGTAACACCAGTAGATGAATTGCCCTGGTATAATGATATCAAAATTTTCATGGAATCTAACAGTTTCCCTTCTGGCATTTCCGCGACTGATAAGAAGACTTTGATACGGTTGGCCTCCAAAAATGTGCTCGGGACAGGACAGCTATACAGAAGATCTTATAATCAAATGCTTCTTAGGTGTGTGGGCAAGAAGGAGGCAGATATGTTAATGTTAAAGGTTCATGCAGGCACCTGCGGTCCACATATGAATGGAGTTCTCCTAGCCAAGAAGATTATGCTGCAGGGATATTTCTGGTCCACTATGGAAACAGATTGTTGCCGATTTGTGAGAAGATGCCACAACTGCCAAATACATGGCAATTTTATACATGCTCTCCCACAACAGTTACATAGCATGTCATCGCCTTGGCCTTTTTCCACTTGGGGAATTGATGTTATCAAGGCTATTCATCCAACAGCATCCAACGGACATCGTTACATTCTTGTGGCCATCGACTATTTTACAAAGTGGGTCCAGGCGGCATCATATAAGACAGTAACAGCGGTAGTCACAGAAAAATTTATCAAGAATAATATTGTCGCCAGATATGGAGTTCCACATGCCATCATATCAGATAATGGGACAAATTTCATAGCAAGGAGAGTTGAGGATTATCTCCAGAATTACAAGATTAAGCATCATAGATCCTCCCCTTATCGGCCGCCGATGAATGAGGCAGTGGAGTCGGCCAATAAAAATCTGATAAAGATCTTGAAAAAGATGGCCGAGACCCACAAAGATTGGCATGAGAAGTTGCCTTATGCGCTATGGGTTTACAGGACCTCAGTCCGGACATCGACGGGAGCAACACCGTATTCTCTAGTATATGGTATGGAAGCAGTCCTTCCTTTCGAAGTAGAAATTCCGTCATTAAGAATTTTGAAGGAAGCAGAATTAGATGAGGTAGAATGGATTCAAGATCACTGTGTTTAGTTGGACTTGATTGATGAATGCAAACTGCAAGCCTTACACCATGCCCAATGCTATCAGAAGCGAGTGGCCAAAGCATATTAGAAGAAGGTCCGTCCCCGAAGTCTTGAGCCAGGCGATTTGGTTTTGCGCGCCATTCATTTGCCTGATGCTCGAGGAAAATTCAGGCCCAATTGGCGTGGACCATTCATAGTAAAAGAGGTCCTATCAAGAGGTGCAATCATTCTTGAAGACATGGATCGTGGGGCGCAATTAGAGCCTGTCAACGCTTCGTATCTGAAGAAGTATTATCAATGATCCCTAGTCAATCTCAAGCCTTGCACTGTGAACCCTGCATCTCTATGTTTGTGCATCTGCATGTTAGTATTTTAGGCTATTGCATCCTAACATAACATAAACCATATGCTGTACTGCATCATAATTAAGCATCATCATTGCCCAATGAGGAAAATCGGAAGCTAGCCTGCTTAGGAAGAGTTTGGTCCTCCTCACGTACTACTACCCATGTAACTTAGGGAGTGAGTGAGTGATTATTCATGGAACATGGATGAAATGTGCAAATTCCCAAGGGGTCTATACCTCCAGAGGGAGGAAAAAATGATAGGTCGTAAGTGAGGGGGAGCAATAAAGGAAAAAATACAGTCTTCGGAGCACACAAAAAAAAAAAAAGACAGAAGTTGTAGAAAGAAGTCAGCTCCAATGAGAGAGGTATATAGGACGACTCTATCCCTATCACATAACTTGGAGAGGAGTTGAAGCATACACCAACAAAGCTTACATTTAGAAAGGGGCTAGCCACCCCTTTAGCCAAAATTCTAGCAGCCACCTTCTCAGCTTAGGTGTTTATTACCTCCAAGTAGGGGTAGGGTCAACCAATATGCCTTTGAGGGCGTAAAAGAAATGTGAATTATTAAAAGAGAAGGTGTAGGGCCCTAGGAGTTTGGCACGGGGTCCATGATCTCCAAAAGAGAGCTACAAATAAACCTAAGTGTCTAGGTTAGTGCCATGTGAGTTGAGGGCATTTTCACTTCTTATGGCAGGCAATACAAGCTTC
>JAMKQA010006535.1:0-11675 GCA_024699735.1 Posidonia australis
CCCTGGATTCCCCCCCCCCCCCCTCGTCTCTATCACCTCGAAAAGGCGACGGTGGGACACAGAGGAGCTTCTCCGACCAGGGGATCACTCTGGATCCCCTGGAATTGCTCCAGGATGGGGGAAGGGAACCTAGGGAGCTACGAATTGAAGACTAGGAGGAATCAGAGAGGCGTACTTGGCCTGAGATGCCTCGCCGGAGCTCCGGAATCCACTACTTCTCTTCTCTGCAAATTCTCCTCTCCCACTGGCACTCTCTGGCTCTCCGCTTTCCTTCTCTTTGGTGTGGGAAAAAGGTTTTCTGAAACTCCGACTCTTCCTCCCTTTTTATAGGCAGCAGAGACCCAAACCCATCACTGTAACAGCCTTAACAAATCACCAACTAACTAGCTAACCTACTAACTGAAAGATGTCTCCTCTAATAGACCTAAAAACCACTAAACCGTTGTTCCCCCACTATCCCTTGGTCAATGACAGGGATGAACGGCATTCCAGGCTGAAAAACATTATTAAATGAAGAACGAGAACTAATGTGTTGGGTTGGAAGAAAAAAAATGGATTAAGTTGTTTATGGGGGCCTTTATGGGCTTTGGGGCCAAGGTGGACTCAATTAGGCTTAATGGATCTATGTGGGCCTTGTGGGCCTCCATTGGCCTATGTGGGCTTCAATGGGCTCAAATGAATTAAATGGGCCCAAATAGGTTAAATGGGCCTAAATAGGATTTGTGGGCCCAAGTGGGCTCAAATAGGGTTTAATGGGCCTAAAGTGGGCCTCCATAGGCCTAATAGGCTTCAATTAGGGTCGGAGCTCAGCCACCACATCTCCATCCTGCAAAATTGGGAAATTGGGGTGTCTACACTACCATTGTGAAGTGAAGATCATTCACCCCTTGCTATCGCAACTCAGTCTAGGCCCAACCCTGTAGCCCTAACATAAAATTGAAGAGTTTATCTTCCTTGGCCATCAACTTAATCTCAAGCATCATGGAGGAGAATTGCTTAACTTATTCTTGCACCATTCCTATAAACTTGAGTTTCCTCAAGCTTCTTGTATGGTCCACATAGAGTTGGTCTAAAGGAACTACATCTTCAATTCCTCAACCAAAGCATCCCATCAGACAATGTTTGTGTTCATCGTTGTAGTAGGTCTTCCACCACCACTTTGTATATATCTTGTAACGACCCTTTAGTCGCTACAACCTTATTCTAACTACATTTTTCATTTTCTATCAATTATCAACACTGAAACTAAATTCAAGCACATAATATAAAGCATAATTAACAGAAATAAATCTAAACAACAAACTTACTGAGAAGCTTTGATGTGTGGCAGTGTGACTCTTCTTGTCACGTTCAAAATTTCCATAATAATTTAAAACAAATTAAATTACAAGAAATTAAAAACTAAACAGAAATATCAACTACCAGGAACCTGTGTGTGCAGCTACAAGACTCCAAACTATATGCACTATGCTAAAACCCAATTACATGTTTGCACCTGGAACTCAAAAACCACAAAGAACAAGCGTGAGTGACAAAAGTCATCCAACACGTACCTCACGAAAATGATGGAAAACAAAAACTATATTTATTTTTCCTTTAAAATCATTTCACAATGATTTTCTCTAAAATCCCAAGCCAAAACAACAAACAAACACGCCCACACTGGCCAAAACAACAAACAAGACTTGACAAGTCCAAAACCATAAACGAGGCCCATAATGGCCAAAACCACACACAATGAGTGAGGAAGTCCGATGCCAAGCAATCAATTCTAGCCACAAGTAGTCCACTGAAGCACGACCAACGACGTCTGCACTGCCACTATGATGGCCACCCTGTGAAGGAGCATTCCTACGATTCTCTCACATGGAGAACCCTTACAAAGCCAACCCCTCTTTGGGAAGGCAGTCCTATCTCTCAGGAAGCTACCAGCTATGGCGCATGTGTCTCACCCGCACTAACCACTACAGGGTACGCCTCCTCACAATGTCCTCTACACAATGTTTAGGAGGGAGTGTTATATCTATACACCCAACAACACCCAAGCCTCAATGCTCACAGTGACAGTAGGAGTATCATATCTTTATGCCATGCCACAAGATACCTCAACCCGCGAACCACAACCTTTAGCCTCGAGAAGACAGTCAGGGAGTCTCATACCTCCAAGACCCTACAACCCTCAGTCTCAGGTATCTCGACCCCCCGACCTTGACCAAGGAGATGCACCTGACCACCCAAGAATGTCGTCACATTCCCTGATCCCGACGGTAGGGTCCCACGGTGTCTCGGCCTGTACACAAAAAACCAGAAAATCATTTTCCAAAATGGGCCAACTCTTCACTTTTAAGAAAAATTTTCCAAAACCATGTCATATCTTTGAAAACTCTTTCACAACCTCGGTAAAACAGCACATCAGGTGTCCCTTGAGACGACCTGTGATAGCCCACAATCCCATCTTAAATGGGCAAAGCAAACTAAATTGAAAAATCTTCAGAAATCAGATTTTATAAAACAACTGGGGGCCTGCTTTGTCATACCAAAAAGGGTATCGGAATACCGAAAATTCCTGCAGTAGATGACTGATTAGGATTGGTCGACCGAAATAGGTTAACAGTCAACACTCAATGCCAAATCAGCATACGGAAAATGGTTAGGTCGATCGAAATATCTTGATTCAGTCGACCGTCCAAAATCGGATGACCAAAGTTCGACTAAAGGACCAAAACTGATCGAGAAATGGCATACCAAAATGGATCGGAATGCCGTTTCCTATGAACTTAGAAAACGGCCCAAAGCTCAACTTTTGAAATCGTCCAAAATGGGAACTTAAGGTGGACCTCTAAAACAAACAATACAAAATCCAACTAAAATATATATGGTAGACCCTTGAGTCTACTGCAAAATCACACAAACAAAATCAAAATCCATCCATCACATAGCAAGCTATAATTTCACAAAGGTAGAGGGGTCAAAAGGACCCAAACCACAACAACTACCATAAAATGCCATAAATGCCTCCATAAATCCTTAAAAATTCACAATAAATTCTAGGAATGTAAATTTACCAAAATTTCATGCATTCCTATCATTTTCTACCAATTTAATGCATTCTACACTTTGGTTTGGTGGTGTGTACCTTAATACCACGTCCGACGACCCAACTCTGGCCATCGGCCACCTGTGAGCCTCTAGAGCCTCCACAACCCTCAGGATGACTCCTTGGATCCACACGCCGCCGCCACAAGCCGCGGCATGCCACCACCGACTCTCGAGCACACCAAACAGGGGAGAGGAAGAAACAAGGGAGGAGATGGGGGGAGAGACGGGGGAGAGGGAGGAAGAGGATGGGAGTGAATGGGGAAGAGTAGCAGAGAAGGAGAGGAGGAGTGAGGGGGGAGGAGGAGTGGTGCTCAGGAGGAGGATGGCGAAACGGGGGAGAAAGAGGAAGAGAGGTGCAAAGGAGGAGGTTGACGACTGCAACTTAAATATGCACAGATGGTGGTAGCTGCATGCATTCATGTATAGTGCAACCACCAGCCCTCTACACGAGCAACCAACTAATCGCACCAACCCACTCCACCAATCGGCCCACAAACATGGGCCCTACATGGACCCACACATGGGCCTACAAGCACAATGTCAACCATGCACAAGGACATGCAAACAAAAGCTGGTCCACGAGGCTAAAGTCCAAAATCACAAAATCACACAAATGGGCTTCGGAACAGTAACACCTGTCTAGGAGTAAATTCATTAAAAAAAGTAAAAAATTACAAAATGAATTTACAGGTGTTACATCATAACTACCTTAAAAAAAGATTTCACCCTCGAAATCACTAGTAGGCGAAACGTTACGGATACTGGGCTAGGATGGCTTCCTCACGTTCCCATGTGGCCTCCTCGACTCCATGATGTCACCATTTGTAGACACCCCAATTTCCCAATTTTGCAGGATAGAGGTGTGGTGGCTGGGCTGTTAACCACAAATAGACCCATTAAACCCAATTGAAGCCCTTTAGGCCCATGGAGGCCCACAAGGCCTACATAGGCCCATTAAGCCCACTTTGGCCCTCAAAGCCCATGACGGCCCACCATAAATAATTTAACCCATTTTTTTCTTCCAACCCAACACCTTATTTTTTTTCCCTATCCATATTCATCATTTTTTTTCTCCTTCTTCATTTACTAATATTTTTTCAACCAAAAAGCATACAAGTCCCACACCCATTTTCCTCTTTACTGATTTCTCACATTTCATCCATTGAACCCATTTTCTCCTCACTGATCTCACCAGCCATTCCAACCCAGCTCGAGCTCCATCAGTCCAGCATTTCCCAAGGCATCCAGAGCCACAGGATGTGCCATCGGTGAAGCCTGGATCGCCGTTCATCTCTATCGGCGAGCAAGGGGACAGCAGGAGGTAGTCATTTAGTAGTCTTTTAGGTCTGTTAAGGAGGGTGTTAGCTTAGTTAGTGAGTAAGGTAGTTTGTTAGATGGTCTGTTAGGACAGGTGGCAGTTTGTTGTGAGTGGTTCATTGGGTTCTACACCTATATAAGGAGGGGTAGAGGTAGAGATTTAAAAACTTTTGGTGAGAGAGAGAAGGAGAATTGAGAGTGCCAGAGGATTCCAGAGTGAAAGGAAGGTTCGCGGAGAGAGGAGGAGGGGAATTTCAGTGCTCCAGCGAGCTGCAGAGGTATTCGCGATGTCAGGCCAGGTATGCCCCTTTTTGACCACTTCTAGCTTTGTTTGTAGCTTCCTAGGTTCCCCTCTCTCTTTTTGGATTGATTCCAAGCAATTCAGAGGCCCCGGAGCTCGTCGTCGGCGTTTTCCGACGATATAGGTGGGAGGGTGGCTTAGGGCACGATCCTGGCCCCTAGTAGCATCCTATCTTCCTCCCCTAGTCTTCCTCATGCTCCTTTGCTCCCTGGCGTGCCGCTCCATCGCCTCCAGATAGCTCCGCCCAAAGATCGCCGGAGAAGCCATTTCCGCCGTCGCCGGAGAACATAACCACAGTCCGAGGTGGACAAGGCGCCTCCTGTAGCTACGAGCCCCTCCGAGCCTCCATAAACACTCCACAACATGCCTCAAGCACTCCGGACCCCTTGGAACCGCGCCAGAAGCCTCCGATCACTACAGTGACCTCGCTCACCGGAGAAGAACACATCGGCGATAGGCGAGCCCGCTCCGCGTTATCCTCCTCCATTTAGCTCTTAGAGGAAGGAAGAAGCTCCCTGAGGCCTCCACGACAGCTGGATTACCGCATCGCTGCCCTCCAAAAGCTCATTCTTCCTCGACGCCGTCGCCGGAGCTCCTCGACGGCGAGGTAGGTGGGAGGCTCGTTCCCACCGATTGATCTTGGATCTACTCTGATGGGTCATTTCCTCTCACCTTCTTCTTGCTTTCCGTGAGGTTTGATCTCAGATCAGACCACGGGAAGGCTTTTTATGCCCCCTCCGGCGATCGTCGATGGTGGAGCTTTGTTGCCAGCAGCCGTCGTTCTTTTTTCCTTTTAAAAAACAAATTAAAATATTTTATTTTGATTGAAGTTCTAAAACTATGTTTTCTTTACATTTAGATCCTTCTCTCATTACACATAGGTCCTTTTATTACAAATAGGTCCTCCATTCATTTTTCATAAATCATTCGAATAAAATTTTCACTGAAAATATTGCATTTTCCCCCTTAAACAACAACATAATTTTTTCCAGGTTTAACCTTAACAAAAGCCCTCAGGATTTCTTTTAATGCATTTTAGTTCAACTTTATTGCATAAATGACCCTGAACTTTCTTAAAACCTTTCTGAGTGTACTTTTTTTATGTGAAAATTGCATAAAAGCTCCTGTATTCTTCTGAAACCTTCTAGAATACAAATTTCTTTGGTTTATTTGCAATTAAACCCCTAGATTTTATTGAAAACTTCTCTGAAAGCTTGTTTTCCTGGTTAAATTACATTTTAACCCCTGATTTTTTCTGTAACTTTTCAAGATGCTTTGGTCTACTGGGTAATTTGCATTTTAACCCCTGTACTTCACAGATTTCACTCTGAATGCCTATTTTCTAGGGTAAAATGACAGTTTTGCCCCTGAAACTTTCTGAAATTTTCTTGAATCATTTTTCGTGCATATTTTACTCTGAAGTTCCATTGAATTGCATTAAATGCATATTTTAGTGGCAGAATTGCATTTTAACCCCCAGGAAACTTCATTTTGACTAGGATTGCACATATTTGCACATTTGACCCTAGATTTCTTCATAATTGCATAGAATGTATTTTCCTATGTATTTTTGATGATTTGGCTTCATAATATCAATTTTAATCAGAATTTGGGTTTTTTGCACAAAGGCCCCTGGAATTCTCACTATTTAGACTCACATATCATTTTGCACATTTTTAACACCTTTTCTTGCAAGTTTTCTTGCTTTTACTTCCTTGCTTTGCGCATGCTTTTCTAGCTTGTTCCGAGTTTGATTTTCTCGTCGTTTCCCAGATTTCTCCCAGTTTTCGCCTTCAGATTTGTTTTGTGTTTCCATCGCTCTAGGGCGTACATTAAAAGGCTTTACAAGGCCGACATTGTCCCAGAATGATGATTATTTTCCCTTTTTTGATTTTCTCGGATTTATTCGAATTTCCACTAATTTGCGAGATGCTTTCCGAGATTTTCTCGATTTTCACGATTTTCCTCATCGCCCAAAGGCGTACAGTAAAGTGGCATTCTCCATGCCTACATTTGACCCTTGGATTAGCTTTTCCTTTATTTCATTTCTTCACTTTGATTTGGCATGTTTTCAGTCATATTTAGCATGGGCATATAGAATAAGCAAGCATACATCCATAGACCATTGACAATAGGGAAACCTAGAAAGACAGAGTTTTCTCGGGTGCACAGGGGTGCTTAACCCCTTCCCCATGAGTAACCAGAATCCTTACCCTAACTCTGGCCCGCATTCATTTGTGCATTATCCATTAGGCACGGAGCATACACATACATTCTGCATCTTGTTTGCTTCCCAATTTTCTTGTGTTTTTGGTTTTCCTTGTCTTTCCATTAAAAGACTAGGTGGCGACTCCCTTCCTTATCCTTCTTATCTTCCCTTGGTGTTTCTAGGTCAAGTCTTTTCCTCTGGATTCACCATCTTCACCGTGACCATATGGGGTCTCCTCGTGTGCTTCCACGCACCTTGTAAAAGGAGAGCCGTGCAAGGGTTCCACCAGCATGGTCACACCATTGCACCAAGACCAAGAGAATCACCTTGTTTTGTAGCAGCTACTCCTTATGATCAACAACCTAGATGGTCAATGAAGGACTGATCTTCCTAGATTCCCTCTGACTGAACCAAGATCATATGAGATGCGTCAGCCAGACACTTCCTCAGCATGGAGACAAGGAACACGTCGTGCACTAACGACATCTTTGGTGGTAGATCCAACCTATAAGCAACCTCACTGATCCTCTGGGTGATTCGGTACGACCAATATAGCGAGGACTTAGCTTCCCACGCTTCCTGAACTTCATGACACCCTTGGTCGGCAACACCTTCAGAAACACATAGTCTCCCACTAGAAATTCCAGCCGTCTCTACCTCCTGTCAGCATAAATTTTCTGCCAACTCTGTGCAACCAAAAGCCTACTATGGATTAAATCTACCTTGTTTGTGTACAGCTACACAAGCTCAGGACCAATCAATTGTCACTCACCCACCTCGTTTCAGCAAACCAGCGATAAGCATGGCCTACCATACAAAGCTTCGTATGACACCATCCTGATGCTCGAGTGATAACTATTATTGTAGGCAAACTCAATCAACGACAGATGGTCCTCCCAACTCCCTTGAAAGTCTAAGGCACATGCTCTATGCAAATCCTCCAGCGTCTGGATCATTCACTCTATTTGGACATCTGACTAAGGATGAACTGTCGTGTTATAGTTAAGCACTGTGCCAAAGGCCTCCTGCAGGGTTCTCCAGAACCTTGAAGTGAACCTCGTGTCTTTGTCTGACATGATGGACACTGGAACACCATGCAACCGAATCACCTAAGAGACATACAGCTCCACCAGATGGTGCATTGGAAGCTTCACTTGAGTGGCCAGGAAGTGAGCAGACTTGGTTAGCCGATCCACGATCACCCACACGGTGTCGTTTCTTCCTTTGAGTATGCGACAAACCAGTCATGAAATCCATGAAGATGTACTCTCACTTCCATACGAGAATGTCCAATGGCTGCAAGGTCCCTCTAGGTCTCTAGTGCTCTGCCTTGACCAACTAGCAGGTTGTACACCTCGCCACATGGTCAACAACATCCATCTTCATGTCAGGCCACCAAAAGTTCCACTTCAAGTCTAGGTACATTTTCATACTTCCAGGGTGAATTGTGTACCTAGACCGATGCACTTCATCGAGCAACCTCTTCCTGGCCTCCTCATGCTGGGGCACATACAACACGTATCATACCACAGCTCTTTATATGCCCCAACATAGAAATGAGGTTCTCCACCAGCCTCCAGCTTCTCCAACACAGCCACAACAAATGGATCCAGCTACTGACAGGCGACAATAGACTCTATCAGCTTGGGGTGAACAGAAAGGTTGGCCACCTAGGCACCAACCGTCCCCTAAGCTTGCTGCTTCGGTGTCATTCCCAAATTCCACAATAATTTAAAACAAATTAAATTACAGGACATTAAAAGCTAAACAAAAATATCAACTACCAAGAACCTATGTGTGCGGCTACGAGACTCTGGACTATATGCACTATGCTAAAACCCAACTGCATGGCTACACCTGCAACTCAAAAGCCACAAATAACAAGTGTGAGTGACAAAAGTCACCCAAAACGCACCTCACGAAAACGACAGAAAACAAAAAACTATATTAATTTTTCCTTTAATATCATTTCGCAATCATTTTCTCTAAAATCCCACAACCCAAGCCCACAAGCCCGAAAAACCAAAGCCAACACGGCCCACATTGGCCGAAACAGCAAATAGGGCTCTACCAACTCAAAACCACAAATGAGGCCCTCAATGGCCAAAACCACACATAGTGAGTCAAGCAGTCCGATGCTAGGCAACCAACTCTAGCCACAAGCAGTCCACTGAAGCGCGACTAACGACATCTGCACTGCCATAGTGATGGGAACCCTGTATAAGAGCGTTCATTTTCCCACGATTCTCCCACCTAGAGAATCCTCACAGAGCAAACTCCTCTTAAGGAAGGCAATCTTGTCTCTCAAGATGCTACCAACTACGGGGCACATGTCCCACCTTCAATGGCCACCATAGTATACGTCTCCTCATGGCGTCCTCCACACAGTGCTCAGGAAGGAGTGTCATACCTCCGTACCTGACAACACCTGAGTCTCAGTGCTTACAGCGACAGCAGGAGTATCATACCTTCCCGTCATGCCACAAGACACCTCAATCCGCAGACCACAACCCTTAGCCTCGAGACGACAGTTAGGGAGTCTCATACTTTCAAAACCCGACAACCATCAACCTTAGGTATCTCGGAGCCCTGACCTCGACCAGGGAGACGACCCGACCACCTGAAAATGTCGTCACATTCCTAGGTCCCGACGGCATGGTTCCACAGTGTCTCGGCCAGCACATAGAAACTAGAAAATCATATTCCAAAATAGGCCAACTCATCTCTTTCGAAAACCATTTTCCAAAACCATTTTATATCTTTGAAAATGCTTTAAAAACCTCGGCAAAAAAGCACATCATGTGTCCCATGAGACCACCTCTGACGGCCCACAATCCTTGTGACATCTGAGCCTGATTATCCATTTTTTTATTATAAACCATGTAATTATTTGCAATATTGGATAATGGTTTATTAATGGATAATCTGTTGTTTCTTGGTTGTGTGAGATTGTGGTTGGCTTTATGTGCATCTTCCTGTGATTTGGGATCCATGTTGAGTCCGATTTGAGGATGCACAGTTGCCTCATTTTACGTGCCGTTCTTTCCTCTTTTCTTTCTCTTTCTCCTTCTTTTCTCACACGAGCCAAGCCCTTCCACCCATTCTTCGTCTTCTTCTTTCTGTTCTTCCACCCGTGCCACTAGTGACGGAGGCTCGTGCCTCCCCATCTCATCCGACGGGATGGGTGACCGGTGCCAAGTGAGCAGTGGCGGAAATAAGAGAGGGAGGCAGGAGTGGGTAGAGGGAGAGCGTGGCGAGAAAGGAAAGGAAGAGAAGAAAGGGAGCAGAGGCGCGCGAGCTGGGAGGAGGTGGTGCGAGCTACTCGTGGTGTTCCACAAGTAAAGGAGGTTCACCGGAGTTTGTCGAGGCTTGCTAGAGTGTGGTAAGGGTCGCCAGAGGCCTGAGTCAGGTACGCGGTCCTTTCCCCTCATTCCGTTTAGCATTTTGTTAATAGTAGGTTAATTGCATGAAAATCAATATAATGCATGAGAAATCCTGGAAAAATCATGAAATGAATGGAAATGTGTTGTATTGCATGTGAATGTAGAGATCATGCGGTTAGGATTCATGTTTGGGGCAAAAATGTGATTTTGGGGTTGAAGGCTACAATAGCCGTTCTTGAGCCCTTTCCCCTTGTGATTTTTGTATGAGTTGTGTGCTTGATGAAATCATGAATGGTTTGAGGGGTTTTGAAGTAGACTTGAGGGTCTACACCTCATGATTTTAACAAAATTTATGATGCATGTTTAGGGGGTCCAATTGGGACTCCCACTTGGGCGATTTCCGTCGTTGCGGAGCAGGGGTGTGCCCAGTCTATGAGGAATTTGGTATGCCGAAATCCTAGCAGATTAAGCCAGAACGTAGGATTTCGGTAGACCGAAACATCACGATTGATCAAAATAGGCCGTTTCGACATACCGAAAATTTTCGGTATACCGAAACAGGGAATTTCGGAATACCGAATTGAAAATTCGGTATGCCGTTTTTGCCCTATTTTTGAGAGGTTAAAATGTAAATTTTAATGAATGTTAAGTGGTTGTAATGGTAAGGTGGGTTTATGTGAATGATGTTTGCCCCGTGTAACAACATGGAGGCATGTGGAACCCCAAACAAATGGATTTGGGTGTGGTTTTGGGTCTTGACCCAATAAACAAATGAGAAAAATGATTTTGTGTGGTTTTGGGCATAAGACCCAATTTATGGTTTCAAATGTGGTTTTAATGACTTGAGTTGGGACCCCAGTGGAGGGTCAAGTGTTGCAAGGAAATAGAGTCCTGCAACGAAAAGAATGAAATTGAAAATGGTAATTGAAAAATTGGAAAGAGTTTTGAAATGGAACACTAATAATGTGTTATGAACAAGACTGTGGTTTCCGAGCTTGAGACGGTGTAGGCTGAGCCTGGGCCTTTGAGCCTTGTTGTTCAGGTCACCGCTAGTGTAGGCTGAGTCTGGGTAGTTGTACGTAGTTGTTCGGGTCATCGAGCTCGTAGCGGTGTAGGCTAAGCCTGGGCTTTTGAGCCTAGTTGTTCGGGTCACCGACTAGGGCGTCAGATTGAGACGTATCCCCATGCACTTATGAAAATGAAATTGAGGCCGGTTGGCCGGGGCGGTGACATCCTACACAGGGAATCTCATTGCGATAGTGCAGGATGGTAGGGGAAGGATGTCCTCACCTACTGCTTGTGTGCCTGGTTACCCCTGATCAAGGTAACAACAGTAAAGAAAAGTGGAAATGAATAAAGAAAGAGA
>JAMKQA010006537.1:0-10800 GCA_024699735.1 Posidonia australis
TATTTGGATGTTAATAACTTGTTATTACATAGATTTAACCTAATAATACATACATTTTAGGCTTTTTTATGTTTTTTTTGTGTTTTGATGTTAATATCCTGATATTACATAGATCTAACCTAATAATTCACAGGTCTTAGGGTTTTTTTTTTTGTATTTTGATGTTAATAATTTGATATTACATAGATCTAACCTAATAACTCTATAAATCATTAAAAACAGTAAAATTCATAATTAAATAAATAATAGTAAAATATTAAGCATATATGAATATCAGACATATTATAATCATATGTCTTGGAACAACTATGTGTTCTGGAGAGAATCTCAAGTTCAACAACAAATTCATCGAGAATACAATATGGTTGATGTACAGGAAGAATATTTTGATCCACCAAGACATTCTTCATGGTATTAAGCATATATAAGATAACGTTTTTGAGTCTTTTTGTTTTTAAACATTTATTAAGCATTTTTATGTATTATTTATACTTCGAGATATTTTTATTAGGTCTATCTACTGTATTTTCATGTGATATATATTGAAGAAGTTGATCTAAGTAGTCTAAGATGTAGATTATTACTTACTTTAGCTTATCCAAGAGTTTCAAATCAAAATTCAAAGTTTTTTTACCATTTCCATAAACTTCCGTAAATTTACCGTGTTTCCACCGACATTTCCACCGATGTTCGACACGTTTCCTATTTTTGTCGGACCGAAGTCCGACACGAAACCGACGTTTGATTCTATGCTCTGTAGATGTGGTCACTTCGACAAATGTGGAATTTGAAAAACCGTAGTTATTTGCCTCTACTATTGCTACGTTATCTCCTATGACTATTGTTACACAAACTTAAAATATCACTACCAACATGGCCTCTAATTTGTCATGGTTAATAGCTTTAGGTACATCTTCCCATATGACAGATAATCAATCTTTTTTTTCCTTGGTGTTGATACTTCTTGTTTTTCTACACTTGTTATTATTACAAATGGTTCTAGTTCCCATGTCTCTAGGGTTATCAATGGGTCATGTTAAACCTATTAACATATAACGTGTTGAAAAATTAAACACGTAAGACCCAACTCGTTAATCCATTAAAATAGGATTTTCTTTAAATTTTTACAAATTGAAGGAAAATTCTAAACCTATCTTCTCAATATTGTTGACTTAATATTTAGTATATTTATGCATATCTTTTCCTCTACGAAAAATATTGAAGTTTTTGTATCTTTAAGAGATTATTAATTAATTATTATTGGTTATTTATTTGTATTGTATTAATTCTTACATTTTTAATGTTTAGAACATATTTATTTAGATAATTCTTACATATGTGGATATTATACAATACATGTTTATATGCAAGTTGATTTTGTAATAAGGATTTCTTATTATATTAAGTATTAACCATTTTGACCCATTAACCCACCCATAACCCGTTACCCAAACAGGCAGGGTTAGGTCAAGTTATAAGTTAAAAGTTAGAAAAGCAAGTTATCACCGAACTTGTAACCTATTCTCTCAAAATGGGTTGGGTCACGGGTTAACTCTTAACCCAACCCAACATGGCCCATTGACAACTTTACCTTGTCTTTGGTACGAGGGTAGTTCATTCCCCCACCCTTCCTTTTAAATCTATTTTTTTATCCCTACCTTTCCAAGGAATTTATTATCAACTAAATAAAATCACCAAGAATCTTAATTGTTGTGTAACTTTTCTTTCCTACTCATTGTGTGTTTCAAAATCTCCATATGTCGAAGAGGATTGGTGGAAGGTATGAGACTGGTGGAACGTACTATTTAGATGTCCTATTTTCTACTATTCATGAATTGTGCTCATAAATGTCGCCTCTTTAGTGGTACCATCGTTTAAGTCATTTATGTGTTGAAAAGTTCAAGAAGATTGTGTCTATTAGCTCGTCATTGTTGACTGAAAAGCTCAAGAAGCTTGACAGTTAAGTAAACATCATGAGTTGTCTTTCCATTCTAGAATTTGGAAACGATGTTCTTTAACATTTGAGTTAGTCCATAGTAATATTTAAGGAACCATCTGTATTTGGTTTTCATTATTTCATTATATCGATGGATGATTATTCTAGAATGACGTAGATCTATCCGCTTAAGGATAGATATCAAGTTTCTTATATACTTCAAAAAATTTATAATGAAATAAAATGTCAAATTTCTTCTACTATTCATTGCTTTCGTACAAACAATACCTTAGAATTTATGATTAAATAATTTACAAGTTTTTGTTCTTTTAATGATATTATATATCAAACATCTTGTCCTTGTAATTCTTAATAAAATAGTATAACTGAGAAAAAATTACATTATATTTTGGATGTTGCCTGTAGCACATGTTCCTAAATTTTACTAAGGTGATGTTGTTTGTTAGTGTTAGATATATGGTTATCTTTTATATGGATACATAATAAATGGATATCCATGTAAGAGATAAATCCTATATATATGTAACCCATATTGATTAGCAATAATTATATTCATTCTCCTATTTTGTTTAACATGGTATCAGAACATAGGTGACCAAACCCTAGCCGTCTTCTTCTCCCCCACCCTCAGTTGTCAACATTCAGATCTTTCTTCGGCCAGTTTGCCGCTGACTAGACCTCTCTCCGATCACACCACCACCGACCCGTTCTCCAGCCGCCTCTCTTACTACCCATCGACCCTCCACCACAAGCTCAACCACCTTCCAACAGTCGTCCAGCCTCTGGTAAGACCTCCTAGCCTTTCCAACGGTCTTCCCCTCCCTTCTTGTGGCAACTGATGGCCCAAATAGCCTAGTCGTTGGTTCTTATACCATGATATAGGTTGCCGCTCCTTTCCTTTTTCATGTTTTTACATTTAAAGTTGTCTATGTGTCCTCTATTTGCCCTAGATAGTTATATTTTGCTCTAGAAACGGTTCTTTACCACTATTTTTGGTGTTTTTTCACAAGATTACGGCTTTTTCAGCCTTGCTTCCGTTGTTATTTGCTCCAATCAGACTGTATTCTGCACACATATAACTTCTTCTCGGGAGAATTTGATGAAAAATCTCTTCGAAACGTCCATTAAGTTCAATGGCAAAAATTTTCTTCTATGGTTACAGGTGTTTGAGACCTTTATTGGTGTACATCAAACATAGGCCATCTCATTGCTGACCCACTTAGGAAGATTGGTTCATTGATGACTGTACCATCATATCCTGGCTTGTTAATACTATAAAGGAAGAGATATCTAGAAGTGTTATGATGCTACGCCCAGTCAAGAAGATATGGAATACTTTGCACAATACATATGAACATGAAAAAAATATTATACGTATCTGTCAAATATATGAGCAACTGTTTACTTAGGGAAAACATTCTGTTCAAGAAGTTTACAATTTTCTCGTATCATTGCTGGATGAGTTGGAAGTATATTAGCCATTTGTATCAAAGATGAGACAATACCAAGAGAAACTAGATTAGCTATTTTCCTAGCTGGGTTCAATACTACATTGGCTTCTCAGATCCACGATCCAATTCTTGGCCCAGAGATTCTTCCTTTGCTTTCGTCTACTTTTTCTAGGACACTACGCATCTCGATGGCTACCTCAAATCCAGTTACTAATCAGTTAGCATTAGCTACCTCTACCAGAGGTTGTGGACGTAACTATGGCTATGGTTCTAAATGTCAATTTCATGTCGAACTTCGATAAATTGAAAAACAGATACGTATCAAGAAAATGTCAATATGTCAGTATCATGTCGATGGAAACACAGTAAAAAAAATTACATTTGTTCAGAAAACTTACATGTCAATATCATGTCGGAGTCATATCGGTAAATCGAAAATAAGACACATGTCGATAAATTTCGACGACATGTGTAGACATTTGATATCATAGCTGTGGAAGATCCTCATCTGGAGGACATGAGTTTTGCAAGTACAATCACTGTGGTCAGACCAATATCCTTGTTGGAGCAAGTTTAGCTGACTTTCCTCAACTAGACAAGTGACAAAGACTTCTTTTGATGACTCCACTACTCAAATAGTGACTATCTCACAAACTGATTATGACAGATTCCTTCAACTCTAAGACACTGTTGTCCATACATTTACCTCAAGTATGACTGCATTATTAACTTTTAATGCTAGGTCTTGGATTACCGACTCTAGAACATCCACACATATGTCAGGCACTCACAACCTTTTTACCCGACTATCTTTATTGTCTGCTATTAAATTTATTTCCATTGCTAATGATCGACAATGTTCAATCTCTGAGAAGGGTATAGTTCATGCAACTTCCTATATTACTATTAATAAAGTCCTTTATATGCCTAATTTTTCAGTCAATTTACATTCTATCAGTGCTATTACCAGACAACTTTACTGCTTTATAACCTTTTATCCCAGTCATTGTACTTTTCAAGACCTATAAACCAAGAGGAGAATTGATTTAGGCCGTGAACATGATCACAATGTTCATATGCTTATTTAAGATGATATAACTAGTGGATTGACATCTGTTGCCACTACTGCAGAGTCTTCCATATTGTAGCATTGTAGACTTGGTCATCTGTCACAGTCTTCAACAGTCGCTTCCTTAGGCTAAAGTCTAAGTCTTTGGTCTGTAATTCTTGTCAATTAGATAAACACCATCGTACTACTTATAGACGGTCTAGTTTGTCTAGTAGTTAAAGTCTCTTTGATTTGATTTATTGTAACATCTAAGGACCCGCATGTAGTCAGTCTATGTATGTTATTACTACTGTATTGTTTTTAGTGATCATTGTTCTTGAGTATCTTGAGTGTACCGTTTGAAAGATAGATAGCAAGTAATCAACATTATCAAAACTTTTTTTGCTGAAATAATAAATCACTTTTTGGTTACTCTCAAGATTTTTCACATTGACAATGCTTTGAAATTTGTCTAAGGTTGTGTTTCTTTCGGAATTTTGCATCAAACCTCATGTCCATATACTTCTCAACAAAATGAGGTAGTCGTACATAAGCATCACCGCATACTTGATGTCGCCCGTACCATTTATTGCAAATAAATGTTCACAAGTCTTTCTAACCTAATGCTATCCTTATTGCTGCATATCTAATTAACAGAATGTCCTCTACGACATTGGGTGGTGAGATTCCTTTACAATGGTTGTGTCCTAATAAAGGATTATTCAGTCTTCAACTTAAGATATTTGGATGTGTAACATATGTCCAAGATCTCAAACTAAGCCTTAACCAATTAGATGTAAATTTGTGGAATATTCTAGGACTCAAAAGAGATACCATTGCTATCATCTTCCTAGTCGTCGTTATCTTGTCTCCTAGTCGATGCAAGTTTGTGAGATATTCTAGGACTCAAAAGAGATATCGTTGCTATCATTCTCCTAATCGTTGTTATCTCATCGCTATCATCACTCTATCATCCTCCTAGTCGTTAACAAAAGAGGTACTATTGCTATCATTCTCCTTGTCATTGTTATTTTGTCTCTGCAGATATTACTTTTTGAAAGTCCAAATCTTATTTTGATCCTATGGTACCTTCCATCTCACTTGCCACTACACCTATTCCCAAACCTGTTGAGATTGTGCATACTAGGAAACCATTATAGGAAAGGATGACTCATCCACTACAGGTCTATCATCAACGACAACATACACATATGTCAATTCAGACTCAGTCGTCTCTCCCTTATGCAGATCTTCCACCTACAGACTTCAATGTACCCATTACTCTTTGAAAAGGCATTCGATCTTCTGTCTAATTTTGTTACCTATGATTACCGTCATCCATCTTTCTGTTCATTTACCTTATCTATTTCCTTAAAGTTTATACCTAAAAATTATCAAAAAATACTTCTTTTACCACATAAAAAGACAACCATAGATGAGAAAATGCAGGTTTTAACGTCTTGTGGCACATAGGATTTGGTTACTTGACTTAAAGAAATTAGTATAGTTGGATGTAGGTGGGTATTCGTGATCTAGTATAAGCCTAATAGATCAATAGACCGATATAAAGTATGATTAATGGCTCATTGCTTCACACAATCCTATGGCATTAATTATGAGGAGACTTTTTCACTAGTAACTCAGCTTAATTTTATAAAGATGCTCCTGTCAATTGCCATAAATAAGTCATGGAATCTGCATCAACTCGATGTAAAAAATGTACTCTTGTATGGCAATTTGGCAGAATAGATATACATAGAGTAACCTCATTCAAGGAGAACAGTGTGTACCTTCTTAGGAAGACTATATATGACCTTAAGCCGAGTCTCAAGGCATGGTTCAACAAATTCAGCAAAGTAGTGATGTAGTTCAGCTTCGAAATATATGTTGTGGATCATTCAGTATTCATTAGACATAGCACCAATGGATGTGTACTACTGATAGTATATGTTGATGATATTATCATTACAGACAATGACATTAAACAGTATCTACAACAACATTTCACTATTAATGATATGAGTCGTCCTAGATATTTTCTAGGTATTCAATTTACCTATGTCAAAGGAAGAATGATGCCATTTTAGAGAAAATATACTCTAGATCTCCTCAAGGAGAGATGTCTTATAATATGTAAGTCAGACAGTACTCCTATTAATAAGATTCAAGACTTCTGAGACAAGTCTACAAGCAAATATAAGGATGTTGAGGGATACAGATGATTAATTGAAAAGTTAATTTACTTAACAATGACACGTCCAAATATTTTTTATATAGTTGGATTTCTTAGTTAATTTATGCATGACCTCAAAGAGGTACATTGACAAAGTGCCATTCGTATACTTGCATACATTAAAAGCATTGCCAGACAAGAGCTGATCTATAAGAATAATGGCAATTTAGATGTTGAGAATTTTTATTGACTCTAGCTATGTAGGGTGATAGAAAATCTACATTAGGTAACTACACCTATGTTGACGAGATTGTAACATAAACAAGTAAGAAGTAGAATGTTGTATCAAAATCCAATACAAAAGTAGAATACAAATCTATGACTCAAACAGCATGTGAAATGATTTAACTAAAATCCCTCTTATCAGATCTTGATTTTCTAGTAAAGACGCTTTTACCTATGCATTGCAATAATCAAACAGTAATTGTTATTACAAATAATTCTAACTTTCCTGAATGCACTAAACATATTGAGGTGAACTGTCATTATGTGCATGATATAATTATGAATGAAGTTATTTATATACCTTATACTCAGTCAACAAAGCAATTAGCAAACATCTTTACAAAAGAATCGAGTGTGAGAATTTTTGACTCTTTACGTGACAAACTGAGCATGATTAATATCTATGTTCCAACTTAAAAGAGAATATTAGCAATAGATATATGGTTATTTCTTACATGGATACATGATATATAGATAACCTTGTAAGGGTAAACCCTATACATATGTAACCCATATTGATTAGCAATAATTATATTCATTCTCCTATTTTGTTTAACATTGTTATTACTATTTTTTATCTTATTAATAAGATGCCTTCTCTTGTTATTAATAACTATATTTCAATTAATTACTTGTCTCATGATGTCATTTTATTTCATATCACTCTTCGTATTTTTTGTTGTACTTCTTTTAAACATATTTTAGAGACAGGCTTAGATAAATTGTCTTCATGCACAACAAAGTACATATTTTTAGAATATTCTCGCACTCAAAAGGATTATCATTATTATAATCCTATCACTCGTAAACATATAACAATATGTGAGTGTTGATGTTACCTTTTTAGATGATACACCTTCTTTCTCTTCTAAGGGTAGTGATCTTTCTTCAAATATTTTTATCATCCCTCTTCTTATACTTGTTGTTCCTATCACATTGCTTGTTCCCAGTACACCAGTTGCTTTTAATGCAACAATTATTCCTCATGGTCTTTTGTAAGTTTATTCTCGTCATCAATCATTAGTCTCATCTGATGAAATTCTAAAGATATTTTTATTGTTATCCGAAAAGGTATCATTTCTGACACACAATATCCTATCTTCAATCATAATAAAGTCTCCTACATGGTATCGTACAATAAATGAAGAAATGTCTGCTCTTACTCCTAGAAGGACACGGGAGTTAATGGATCCTCCTGCACGTGCTGATGTTGTTGCTTGTCAATAGGTGTTTACAATAAAATGTCAATAAGAGTTAATCAGATAGGTTGCCGTAAGTACTGCATCATACCACAATTACTTAGGGATATGCATGTAAACCATAAGAGTACAGGTGACATCAAAAATGTGCCTATGTTTGCGTTCTGCAATGTCATTTTGTTGTGAGGTGTAGGGACAAGATGTCTGATGAAGAATACCCAATGAAGCACAATAAGAAGTAATTGTATGCTGAATAAACTCAAGTGCATTGTCAGTGCGTAAAACCTTAGGAGTAACATTAAACTGATTTTTTATTTCTGCGACAAATTATTTAAGTACATCGTAGACCTGACTACGATCCTTGAGTAAGAATATCCAGGAAACTCTTGAGAAATCATCACTAAAAATAATATAATATCTATGTCCTGAAACAGACTAGACTCGAGACGAACCCTACACATCACAATGGACTAACTCACAAATAGACTGACTGAACACAAGACGCACCTTCTTGAAGGTAATACGATGGTGCTTACCCAACTCACAAGACTCACACTAAAACTGTGACACAGAACACCACAGTAAGGCTTGTTAAAGTTTCTGATGCGACAAGTGACCCAACCGGTAATGTCATAAGGAAAAAGACTCCGAAGCAGACGCCACAGAGGCCAATCCTTGAGGGATATCATCACAAACCAACTGGTACACCCCATTTCTTCGCTCACGGTCCAAGTCAATCCTTCTTCTCGTCTGCAAATCCTGAAAGGTACAATAAAAAAGGAAGAAGGTGACACAACAATTTAACTGTTTAGTAATAACATTAATGGATAATAAATTCACAGGAAAATCAGGAACAAACAAGACTTTATCAAGAGATAACTGTTAAGTGACTTGAACCACGCACGTTCGACCATCGACAATGCTACAGATCGAACATCTGAGATAGCTGGGTAAATAGGCTATAAGTACCTGACATGTGTGAAGAAGCACCAGAATCAATGATCCAAGAAGAGTCCCTAGACGCAAGGAAGGCTCGAGTACCTGAGGAAGTAGCCTGAGTAGCCGTGGTCGCAGTGTCTGTGACCTTTAGTTGCTGAAGAGTCTTGTAGTCTGCCTGAGATACTGTAAAAGTCTTCTCCTCAGGTACAACTGCTGCAGTAGGTGACTCGGAGGTGACATGTGTCATCTGTAGGCGGCCAATAATGTCCCAACATTTTTCAATCTTATGCCCCAATCGTCCACAATGTGTACATCGAGGACGTCCACCTGTCTCTCTCTACCACGACCTCAACTTCGAGAACTACCTCGTCCTCGTCCTCGTCCTCGTCCTCGAGAAGCCGCTATGGCTGAAGGCTCTGACACAATAGGAGTGGCGCCTATAGAAACTCGAAGAGTCTTGACGAATGTGGTCTGAAGATCTGGAACACTGTCAGTCCCTAAAATCCGACCCTTGATCTGGGAACTGATTCAGACTAGAGAGGTACACTACAACTGTAAACTCCTCACAATACTGACGCAGACTTGTGATGTCAACTGTCAAGGGTCGATAGATATCTAATTCATCCAACAAGGCACGGAGAGTGGCAAAGTGGTCCTGAACTGATCTATCTCCCTAATGTAAAGCAAACAACTGCTCATATATCTCGCAGACTCGAGATATGTTCTTCTTGTGGCCATATGTCAGACGAAGGGTATCCCATATTTTCTTGGCTGGCCGCAGTAACATAACCCATTGAGCAACTGAGGGTTCCATACTGTTCCCCATCCATGTAATTATAGCTACATCATCAGCGAACCAGTCCTCATATGTGTCAGATTTTGTATCAGGGGGTGGATGTAGAGGTGGACATCCAAACCATCTAAACCGATGAACCGAACTGAACTGAACCATTTTTAGTGGTTTGGTTCGATTTTTTAAATTTAGTGGTCTGATTCGGTTTGAAATATCTTCAAACCAAATCCTATGGTTCGGTTTGTGGTTTTAAGGACGGTTTAATCGAACCGAACCGAACCGAACCGAATATAATATACTAATATAGATTATATATGTAAATATATATATTAATTATTAAATATTTAAAATATATAAATATATATAAGTAGCCATTTAGGGCTGAAACAAGTGAACGACGCCCTTATTTCTTCCCTATTTGCGAGTTGCGACCGCCGCCTGCTGAGTGCTACCCGACTAGCGACCGCCGCTTGCTGCCTTTCTCTGGTTCTCCCCCACGCCACCGTCGGTCTCACCTGCAGTCTCCAGACGGATCGCCTCCTCCTCCACGTCGTGTTGCCGCTGCCGTTCATCCACTCTGGTCGAAGCTCAGATCGACTCCTCCACACGACCGCTGATCTCGCCTCTTCCTCCACATCGATGTCGATCTCACCTCTTCCTTCATGCTGCCACCATTCATCCACGCTACCACGTCGGTCAAAGCCGTGGTAGACCTGCTCCTTTAGGTAGACCCGCTCCCTGCCTCCCTCTGGAATCTGGTAACACAGTGAATACCTGTGACTCTAAGCCACGTTGATCTAGATTTTTTTTCAGGGAGGAGATCTCTGAATCTCTGATGGTTTCTTGTTGGATGTGTGAAAAGCTTGTGACTCTATTTGAATACCTGGCTACACCATAACACAGTGACTACGAAACCAGATCAGGGAGGAGATCTCTAATGGTTTCTAGTTAGTTT
>JAMKQA010006538.1:0-11377 GCA_024699735.1 Posidonia australis
TCGTAGACTTGTCTTTGTTGCTTTTTGCATGATTTTTCATGTATTTGGTTTTCCTTGTCTTCCATAATAGATTAGGTGGCGACTCCTTTTATTTTTGCTTTTTCGACGTGATTTTGCCGACCGATTTCGCATTCTTTTGCGGGATCTCCTCGCCGGCATGGTTACAGATGGGTTGTAGTTGTAGCTCTATAAGCACTGTAGTCGTTGCGATTGTCACTTCTCTAAAGGAATATGCGCTTGACTGCCATGCTAGAAGTGAGATATTGTACTAGTTTTTCTCAAAGCAGCCCGAATACTCTGGCTGGAGACTCTGGTCTAGACATTCTATTCCATAAGTAGTGAGTCTGTGCTTGTGGAGCACCTGATGTGCGGGTCTTGACCAAAGAGCAGTTAACATGTCCCTAGTGGACAGAGTTGATTTCCAGATGCAACTATTGTAGTTTGTGTGAGCTCGGTCAGAGAGCAACTGTCATGCCCCTATCATCAGAGGACAGATGATGTGGAATGGTAGTAGGGGGCAGATCAAGAGATACCAGGACAAAACAAATGCCCTTGGTATCGAGTCAAGTTGCCAAATGATGTGGGGATCTGGCTGCAATTGCAGGTGCTCTAGATCACTAGGAAATAAAGCTGATAGTGGATAATGCTTGATAAAGAAGGTGCTTTGATCTGCTACTTGTTCAACCATTGTACTCTAACTATTATGGACCTGATTGTGCAATTGTCGGACATCCCCTAGGTAGTGCCGGCGGAACTTGGCTGACTGTGGGGAGATTGTTGCCAATGTTGTTGATTGTACAGGTTTGTATAGCCTATGCACTAGCAAGTGACCTTGTTGTGTGTGCACTTTGACCAGAGAACAGCTGAAATGCCCTTGATTGGAGACGCTCAATGAAACCCTGTAATGCGATGCAAAATGCAAGTAGAAAGGCTATAGCAAGCAAGGTAATGATGATGATGGATTTTATTGTTGCATGGGAATATGCTGATAGATGATTAGTGCTATTATAGTGAGTATCATGCTTTACTGATTAGATGCTAATTTTAGTTGTTCTTTTTGATGTGTTTGCTTGTTTGTCTACCCTTAGTTAAGCTAGAAAGCTTTATGTCTGCTAGAGGAGGAGGACGACCTCGACTCAATTGGACCTATAAAGGTTCACAAGCTGTGGGTGTCTCTCGTGGGATGAGTGGTGGCACTCAAGCTCGCTGTGTGGTGGTGTGATGGACAGGGCTCCATGCCTAACTCTTTAAGGCCCTGCACCTACTCTTTTGAATTCATTGATTTTCTTTTACTCCATTATAGACGCACAACTTTGCTTTATCACTGACATGGAGGTAATAGGCGCCTGGTCCGGGCTAGAGGCTTCTCTTGTAGGAGGGTGGGCTAGTCCCTTGAAAGTGTAGATTTGCCAGCCGGATGCTTTGACTCCTCTCCAAGGTATAGTAAGGGTTGAGCTATGCTGTACCCCTCTTGCTTCTAGATTGACTTATATCTTCGCCTTCTATCTTCTAGTTTCTTTTATGCCTATGTGAAGGTATATTTCTTTTTCTGGCTCACACACTCAGTCACTCTGGCATTTTATCTCCCTCTTGGAGGTACTGGGACCTTGCGGAGTTTGAAAACTTCGTCCGACTTTGATAGGTGGTGGCTCCCTTGCTACTTGGTCATCTAAGTAGTGCCAATTAAGGAAAGGTAGTCTGATCCAATGTAGGCCAGCTTTCTGATTTTCCTTATTGAGCAAAGTTGTTAGCATGCAAAGTATATTTTTTTCCTTTGTTGTTTTTTGATTTTTTTTTGTATTTTTTTATTTTCTATATGTATCTTTTTTGTCTATATCTGATTTTCTATTTTTTTGTTTTGTTTTTTTGTATTTTTAATATATGATGTTGTAGAAAAGGAAATAACAAAGAAAATAGGAAAGAAAAGGATATAGCTTTGGTTCCTACTGTAGGGTTACTGTTGCCGACTAAGAAGACTATATCTGATGTTGGATTTGATGTATTTGTGGTTGTTGCACCTTGGGGAACAAGGTATCAGCATATTTTGGGTCAAACTGGTGCATGGAAGTGTTGCCGAACAAAAATTTCGTAGCAACAAGAGAAGCATCAAACTTGATGAGATTAGAGGGTTCTCTAGGAAAGAGCTAGGAGAAAGAAGATAACCCCAAGGTTCCGGTAGAGGAGTGTGAACATCTGAGTGCTAGCCCAATCAGACTATTCTGGAACAAGCAGATCAAATGCCTCTAGTCGCCTTGAAGTTGCACGAACTCTCTACAGTACGCCTTAGAATGTGATATTGGGTAGCCACTACCGTTATATTTTTTGAATTCCAGGATGTGGAAATTCAAGAGGAGTGTTACCTCTGAAAGTGGCAGAGGTCCTAGAAGTGGTAGGACTGGTGGTCCCTACCTTGCACTTGACGAAGTGCTCTTTCTAGATCACCGATCCTAGCAAGGAGGGCATCTGAGGTTGTTGCTGATGAGATGGGTGCAGCAGAGGTGGGTGCCATGTGTGCTGTATGGGTCACGCATGTGCATTCCTCTAGATCCACCCTAACACCTCCTAGTGTCGAAGCATAAGGGCCAGCATACCCGTGGGAAGGTGTAGAGTGTAGTGATGCCATGCGTGGAGGGGCCTGAATCTAATGTAGAGGGGATGAATGGATTACATGCTATGCTGTGTAAGATGCAGATTGTGGGAGCAACAGTTGTTGCATCGATATAGTTTTGGGCAACGAGCTTGAGGCATACTGCACTTCAGCTAGCCCAAATGGCTGGCCACCAGGTGGCAGAGTCACATGTTGTGCGAAGTGCAGTGAATGTGTAGGAGGCAAAGATAATGCCCCCTTCGTTGGAGTAGTGAGGAGCTAAGGCGATGGCAAGGGTGGAAGTGTTGTGGGATGAGCCTGCAATGCTAAGGTGGTCTTCATTGGAACCTCAGGGGTCATGGGAAAAAGGACAGAGGTAGGACCAGGATAAAGAGCCATGCTCTGCAACCTCTGTGCGAGAGCCATCAAATGCTGTGGTGGCATGGAAGAAGATCCATTGAAAGACAAGTCGAGAGGCAAGAGTAGGAGAGGAATGGACCCTACAGTAGAAGTAGCAGCAACCGACTGAATTCCTGGAATAGGAAAGCCTGAGGAAACGGGTGCATCTGGCAGCACTTTTGGAACCTATGTGGTGGTCACTGTGCCAACGTCCCAAAGTGGATACAGTGTCCCTTTGCACCCTAAAGCAGAATGCATGGAGAGAAGGAGAATCAAAAGAAGTGTGAGATGGGGGAGCCGAGCTCGAGATCTCTTCCAAAACAACAGCAAGAGGCTTATTCTAGGATGAGCTATAGTCAAAAGTGACAAATAGCAAAGATAATGCCCCCTTGGTTGGCTTGGCCATGGCTAATCGCAAGCGAGTATGAATGGGGCTACAGCGAAGAACAAACACATTAGTTCTAGGATGAGCTATAGTCAAAAGTGACAAATAGCTCAGGAAAGAGGAGAAAGAAAGACCACAAGAGGTTGCTCGTGATAGAGATGCTTGAGCACCAGCCTAGGACCTTGCACCTAGCTATCTATAGTGAACAGGCAAGAAGATTAGATGTTAGAACCTGGACAAAGACGCAAAGTCAAATGCAAGTTATTAAGGTTACGTGATTGATACACAATGCATATGAATGTTCTAGAATGCACTCTCTCACCGTGCATGTCCCGCATGGGGTTGACCACATGGGACACACTCATAGGTTTAGGTTTTGACTCTGATCAGAAAGTAGGTCCTATTCTATTCCTAGCCACAACTTAGGCAATGAATGGTAGTGTATTAGTGGCCTCAACTTTTGTAGTAGTAGTAAGTTGTACCCTCTACTAACACTAACACAACCCCAGACAAGGGGGGACAGAATGGCAACACGTCCTATGCCAAAGCAATAGAACGGGGAACCTGAACTATCTTTTGCAGACTGTGGGTGGACACAAGAGAGGAAAAGATGCATGCCTTCTAAAATGATCATTCATGCGATATGCTTTTGTGTGTTTTACTTACATTTTATTAAGCCAGAGGGAGAAAGTGTGGATTTGTCACTAGTTATGCGTTATTATTTCTTTTCTGTGCATTTGTGTCTTTTAATTAAGCTAGAAGGGAGGCAAACATGTCTCTACTTTCTTAAGCATGGCAAAGTGCTAATGGGGAAGAAAACACCCAAGCATGGCATGCAAGCAAGCATAGAACAAACAAAAGGCATGATCATGGTATGTGTTAGTGTTGTGTTGACATGATTGTGAGAAAAAAAAACATCCATCACATCAAAAAGCAAGTAGCATGGCATGTGAGTGCATTGGCACAACAAATGTGTAAAAGAAAACACACTAGTTGAAAAGGCATGTAGAAGCAAGCATGCAAGTGTAAGTAAAGGTGACAAGCAAACAAATGTGAAGCAAGACAATCAAGGACAGAAGCCAAGCAAATGAAAAGTGGCAAAACAAAAGCCAGAATTTAGAATGCTCAACGGAGTCACCAGTTCCTGTGACCATACTAGCGGAACCATCTGACTCCTCGTGCGTTGAAGCATACAAAGAATTCCAATAAAGTCACGGTGAAGATGGTGAATTCAAGGAAGGATACATCGACTTGAAAACATCAAAGGAAAATAAAGAAAGGATAAGGGAAAAAGGGAGTCACTACCTAATCTTTTAATGGAAAGATGAAGAAAATCGTATGCATAAAAATGCAAAAACGGAGATGCGATGAGCACAAATGAATGTATGCATACTCCGCGCCTAATGAATGTAACACGTTGGTCATGGTGGGCCAGTGAAAGGGTAAGCACTTTTGTCATGCATGGGGAAGGTGTTAGGCACCCCTATACGCCCAAGAAATCAGCTTTTCTTAGCTTATTATTCACTTGTGTATCGCCAATGCAAATGCTCAGCTATGCTTGCTAAATCTAGACTGAATGAATGCATGATGTCATGGCAAAACAGATGTGATAAGTGAGACGAGAAATTCAAGTAGGAAACTGAGCGACCCAAGTGAAAGAATGCAAAAATAAAAGTCACAAGATTCAGGAAAATGAATCAGTTCGAAAATCAATGTATGCATGAGAATGCCAATTAATGTATGCCCTTGGCTAATATGAAATTGTGCGAAAAATCTAAAACATTCGGGGAGAAGCTCGTATAGAAAATAGGAAAGCTATAAATGCTCGTGAAAATCAACAAGGAAAAATAATCTGCAATGGGGCAATGTAGGCATTTACATGTCAGTTAATGTATGCCATTGGGCGATATGAAAATAAATACAAAACAAAGCCATAAAAATCAGAGTAAAGTCATGAAATGTTTGTAAGGGGAGAAATTCAATTCAACGTAATAGTGTAGGCCAAGATGCCAATTAATGTATGCTTTTGGGTGATATGCATGGTGTCATGTGCCAAAAAACTCAAAGAAAAGTCATGCAATGCGGCGTGTGTCATACAGATCTGTAAAAATGAGAATTGATATGCAAGAAAACAAGATCAAAAAGCAAGAGTGAAAGGACAAGAATGCAATGGCGTAGACACAAAGCGATGCATGGGAAACATGTGATGATGTAGATGATCATGTATAGATGCTTGGATGAGATCCTAAGATGCAGTATGGGATCTGGAAGTAGAGAGAAGTCTACCCCAAAGGTCTAGCCTGGAAGCTGCCTGCCACGCCACTGATTTGCTCCACCAAAAAGCACCACTACGATTCGCGTCCAAGATACACCGTTACTATTGGCCTCCAAGATGCACCACCTCGATGCGCCGCCTTGGTGCACCATCAGGGTGTGCTAGACCAATTACGGAATAAAACCTGCAAACTTCCCTTGATTCAGATCAGAAAGGGATGATGCAAATGCTCTATCAAACATACAGGAAGCATGTATGGGTGTATGCAAACATGTTTGAATGCTTAAGTGCCTGTTTAGATGCATGGATTCCTCCTCCTGCCTACGTCACCAGCGCATGGGTTTTGCCGATAAGCTCGACGGTGAATGCTAGCCAGGAGTTGCACCGTGGAAACCCAGTGTTTCCAAAGGTCTAGAGGTGATGGAAATATCATGAGCTAAAACGCTAGACACACTCTTTCCCATCCTCTCAACGTCTCAATGGTGAACATGAGTTCGTCCAACTACTCAGGTGACATGAAACACCAAGTGATCATCCATGAAGCCTAAGAGGGGAAATAGGAAGGTGTAACAACGTACCAGAGTGGACTGGATGCAAGCTTAGAGGCTATTAGCCATCCTCGAGCTGCTCGAACTCAGTGCCGACAATCAAGAACATGATGGATGCTCAGTGCGAAAACATGGTGAAATGCACACGGATTATGCAAGGAAGCTCATGATGAAACATCATTGAAGCAAGAAGATGTGTGGATGCACTTGTCGAGCAAAAAGACTTACCTGTGGTGGCATCCTATGCTCCACCGGATGTCCGGCGACCCACTATGGTTCAAGAACATGACAGCTGGAAGGGTTCTCTCTGGCTTAAACTTCCTTCCTACCTCTCCTCCTTTTTCCCAGCTAACTAAATGAACTAAGCTCAGTAAGTTCAAGCAAACATAGAAGTAGAAAGCTCAAAGACGACCCCTATGTTGGCTGGAAAAATGACTTCTCCCCTCCTCTCAATGATCATTACAAGCCCTTAAATAGTTAAGCTTCGTAACCATAATGGCCTAACTAATCTACCAACAAATCAACCACCACTGTAACAACCTAACCAACTCTAACAACCAATTTCTCTTTCCGTCTCTCTACGTGCTATATGGGCTATGGCGCGGGAGCTGGTGGAGATGGTTTTGTTTTCATGGGAGAGGAGATGAGATGGGAGAGAAGAGGACGGGCTAGCGTTGTGGAGGACGTGAGGGATGTGGGTGTTCATGTGAGGTTGTTGGGTTGGCTAGGGTTGTTGTAGAGGAGGAAACTGGCTGTGGGTTGGTGAAAGAAAGGGGCTAGAGGAAGACAGCTGGTGCTGGTGTTAGGTTCTTGGTGGAGGTTAGGACTGTTGCTGGAGGGAGGAAGGTGGTGGAGAGGCTGTGTTGTGGTGGAAGCTGCTGGTGTGGGTTCCGGTTGGAAGGAGGGGATGGCTGCATTTTTCCACTTCAACGAAGGATCCCCTCTCCCACAAGTACGTAAAGGAGAGTCCCATTTAGAGAGAAGAATCCAGGTTGTTACAACAGCCATGACCTTCCAGAAGATTCTCCGACAAACCCCATAACAAAAATACGTAGAGCCATGTATATGTATACAAATAGGCTACTAGGTTCCTAGTGGGAGCCATTGGATTGGCTGGGCTTGGGCTTAAATGTGTGGGCTTGAGGTGTAACTGGGTTTAGGGCTGGTTTGGATTTATGCTTGGGTTAGGAACGGTTAATGGTGTAAAATGGGTTATGGTGTTAATTTATGGTGTAAAATTGATTTCAAGGATTGGATTTAGTCCATCGCAATCCAAGCATTTTTCGAAAGAGGTCTGCTGATAAATGACCGAAAAATTAGAAGTTTTCTTGCTCGATGCCATTTCCTCCCTTTTAATCGGCTCTTGTTGCTAATAATTGCTCAAAAACACTGGTTGTGCAGCGTTGCAGGCATGGGCCTGACAAGGGCAGTGGCGTGTCATGTGGTCACAAATATCACTATGCTTATCACCATGCTCTCTTGCTGTTTCTTCCCTTCTCAGGGTCCCACACATTCATGGGTTGCAACACACCAAAATACCACACAACCGAGGAGAAACCACAATCACCATGAGGGAGACAAACACAATTCCATCTTGATTACCCACTAACATATAATCAAAATATAGCTTATCTAGATTACACAAACGAAAATCAATTCCCAATACAAGACTTACATAATTTTTGAATTTTGATGATGGTAGAATGCACACTCAACATGTGCAAGTGACATGCGTACCAAATCCACGTGCCTAATTCATGATGGTAGACCGTGGTAGTCATCTGCGATGGCAATCTGAGGTAGTCCCGTACATATCGTAGATATTACATCCTTCCCCTTTAAAAAATTTTGTCCCCGAAATTCACCTCTAATAGAATAGATGGGGGTACCATGAATGGATGTCCACCTCACGCTTCCAAGTAGTATTTTCTGAGTGATGGTGTTGCCACTAAACTAGCATAAGGGGAATCACTTTATTCCTGAGAATCTATTCCTTCTGGTCAAGAATTTGAACAGTATCCTCCACCATAGTCAAGTCCTCTTGCATCTCCTTTGGTTGCATCGGTATCACCTGGGATGCATCCGCTAAACACTTCCTCAACATAGAAACATAAAATACGGTATGCATGCCTGAAAGATTTAGAGGCAAATCTAACTTCTATGCAACTTCACCGACCCTTTTGGAAATCCTATAGGGCTTGCTGTAGCGAGGGTTCAGCTTTCCCTACTTGCCAAACCTTGTCATTGCTTTAGTTGGTGATACCTTTAGGAAAATGAAGTTTCCTACTTTAAATTCCAAAGGTCTTCGTCTTTTGTTGGTGTAACTCTTCTACCTGCTTTGTGCAACTACCAACCTTCTATGAATCAACTCCACTTTGTCTGCATATTGTTGCACAATCTCTGGACCTAAAAGTTGGTGTTCACCCACCTCCCTCCAACAAGTGGGTATTCTACATGGTCTACCATACAAAACTCCATACAAAGCCATCCCAATGTTGGAGTGATAACTATTATTGTAAGCAAACTCAATCAATAGCAAGTGTTCCTCCTAGCTGCCTTTCAGGTTCAGAGCATAGGCTCTCAATATATCTTCCAATGTCTGGACAGTCCTTTCAGTCTATCTATATATTTGAGGATGGAAGGCAGTGCTGAAATTTAATACAGTACCAAATGCCTCCTGCAATGCCCTTCAAAATTTCGATGTAAATCGTGTATCTCTGTCAGATACTATTGACATAGGAAACTCCATGTAGACAAGCTTTCTTAGATACATATAACTCTTCCAGTTGTGACAATGGGAGATTTACCCACATAAGCAAGAAATGCGCTGACTTTGTGGGCCGGTCGACGATTACCCATACAGTATCATTCTTTCTTCTAGTCTTAGGTAATCCTATCACAAAGTCCATAGTGATGTACTTCCATTTCCAAACTAGAATGTTTAAAGATTGTAATGTCCCTCCTGGCCTCTAGTGCTCAGTTTTCATCATCTGGTCGATTGTACACTTTGCTACATACTTAGCAATCTCTCTTTTCTTCCCAGGCCATCAAAAAATCCTTTTCAGATCCTTATACATCTTGGTGCTTACTGGATGAATTGTATATCTAGACCTATGGGCCTCGTTCAATACTCTCTACTTCACTTCTTCCACTTAAGGCACATGTAGGCGCAAGTCATACCTCAACTCACCATCCACACTAACAGAGAAGTGGGGTTGTCTCTCCTACCTCCAGCTTTTTCCAAGTTTTTCGTACAAAGGAGTCCAGTTGCCAAGCAACCACAATCGCTTCCACTAACCTTGGGCAGATAGACATATTAGCCACCCAAGCTCTAATAGGTCTCTAAGGCTGCCTTCGAGATCTACACTCAACTAGGTCCTCTAGCATGCACCATTCTTTAACCATTAGGCTGGCCATGACATGAGTACATCTACTGAATGTATCAGCAACCACATTGGCCTTTCTTGGGTGATAGGACAAAATAAAATTATAGTCCTTGAGATATTCCACTTACCTTCGCTGTCTTGGTTTCAAATCCTTTTGAGTAAAAATGTACTTCAAACTCAGATGATAAGTAAACATTTCAAATTACTCGTGATACATATAGTGCTGCCAAATCTTCTGCAAACACCACTATAGCCATCTCCAAGTCATGTGTGGGGTAGTTCTTCTCATGGTTTTTCAATTGGTGGAAAGCATATGCTATTAATTTGTCATGATGCATTAAAACACACCCCAATCTGGTACCACAAGCATCATTGTACATCGTGAAACCCCCATTTCCAAAAGGTAGTGTCAAGATCGAAGATGTGATCAGACGAGCTTTAACATGTTGAAACTTTCCTCACATTGCCAATCCTATACAAATGGGACTTCCTTCCGAGTCAATTTGGTCAAAGGTACTATAATCTTGGAAAAATCTTGAATAAAGCTTTGATAATATCCTACCCAGTCCAAGAAACTTTTGATCTCTAACACATTCTTGGGTTTGGCCTAGTTGTTCACCACTTCCATTTTAGTAAGATCCACCTTAATCCCCTCTCCTGAGATGATGTGGCCAAGGAATGTGACTTCTTCCAACCAAAACTCACATTTGAAGAACTTTGCATAGAGTTGATGCTTCCTTAGCGTCTCCAGCACTGTCCTTAAGTGCATCTGATGACTTTCCACGTTAGGAGAGCAAATCAGCACATCATTCACAAATACTACAACAAATTTATCAATATAGGGCCTAAACACCTTGTTCATTAGATTCATAAAGGTGGTTGGTGCATTTGTCAACCAGAATGGCATGACTAGGAACATGGCTGTACAAAGTTTGAAAGGTTGTCTTGTGCACATCTGATTCCTGGATCTTGAGCTCGTGATAACTTGACCTTAAATCAATCTTCGAAAAGACTAAGGCTACCTATAGTTGGTCAAACAAATCTTCTACTCAGGGCAACAGGTACTTATTCTTTATAATAACCTAGTTCAGCATCTAATAATCTATATACAATCAGAGTGAACCATCCTTCTTCTTGATGAACAGAACAGGTGCACCTCAAAGTGATACACTTGGCTTGATAAGCCCCTTGTCTATTAACTCTTGTAGTTGATTCTTGAGCTCTCGCAATTCAGCAGGTGCCATTTTATAAGGAGCCTTTGAGATAGGGCTTGACCCTGTCACTAAATCAATCAGAAACCCAACTTCCTTGTGTGACGATGTGACCGTGCCGGTGCCTGACCCGGAGGGAGGAGGGGTAGGGGAGGAGACCACAGCCATGCCGATGACGGCGAAGGCGCAAGGATAAAAGAAAAAGAAAAGGGAGTCGCCACCTAGTCTTTTAAGGGAAACACGAGGAAAACCACAAAAGGATGAATGCATGGGATGCAAATGGGAAGGCCGGATGTCTGCTAACCAGAGGATGGGTAAGGATTCCTATTACGCGCGAGGTAGGTGTTAGGCACCCTCGTACGCCCGAGAAACTCGGTCTTTCTAGTCCAAATGCTTGCTAAAGGTTTGATGAATGTTTGCTAACTGGGATCATGCTCTAATCATGCTAATGTGTATGGATGTGACAAGACTAAATGAATGCGCAAGATGATGCGTGAAAACAGCGAAGAAATCCACATGAAATCATGATAAAGTCGTGAAAATCAAAAGGGGAAAAAATAACCCGTGATGGGGTTAAATGTCGGCT
>JAMKQA010006540.1:0-11454 GCA_024699735.1 Posidonia australis
CGTGCGTAACAGGGATCCTTACCCGCATTTCTGGCTTTCGTAGACCTTTCTTTTTATTGTTTGCATGATTTTTCATGTTTATGGTTTTCCTCGTCTTCCATAATAGACTAGGTGGCGACTCCTGCATTTGCATTTTATTTTGCTTTTTCGACGTGATTTTTGCCGATCGATTTCGCATCTTTTTGCGGAATCTCCTCGCCAGCATGGTTACAACAGATGGACTAGGGTGATATTTTGGAGGCTTGTTATGGTCTACGCCCTCCTCGCTTTGGACGATATTGTACCTGTGTCAATGTTGGATGGTTTACACACCATCTTGAGGACCTTTTGCTTGTGGATGCTGGTTTTCCTGCTATGGTCGATCAGTAGTTGTGGGTTTTCCTGTCGATCCTATTCCATCGGCTGTTTTTTGGCACTTATTCTTAAATGCTGTGGATGACTTTCGCTCCTCTTCTCCTGGACATAGGCCAGATCAGCTCCTATTCCTGGGGTTCAATAGTTTTGGTGTATTTGCATTTGCGTTTGGGGGCTTTCTTCGGGAGGACTCTGTGACCATGCCAGTGGAACCCTGCACAGCTCTCCTACGGTGCGTGGAAGCACACGAAGAGTCTCGGTACGGTCACGGTGAAGATGGTGAATCTAGAGAAGAAGACTAGACTCAGAAACACCAAGGAAAGATAAGAAAGGATAAGGAAAGGAGTCGCCACCTAGTCTTTTAATGGAAAGACGACGAAAACCAATCACAAAGGGAAAAATCCAAAAGAAACCAAGGCAAAGAAAGCATATGCATGCTCCGTGCCTAACGGATGAAGTGCACAAATCAATACAGGCCAGAGTAAGGGTAAGGATTCTTGTTACACATGGGGAAGGAGTTAGGCACCCCCATGCGTCTGAAGAAATCAGTCTTTCTAGGTTTCCAACTTGCCAATGGTCTACTGGATGTATGCTTGCCTATTCTGAATGCACATGCTTAAAGTGACTGTGAAAACATGCCAAATCAAAGAGAAGAAATGAATAAAAGGAAAAAGATAATCCGAGGGACAAATGTAGGCATTGAGAATGCCGTTTTACTGTACGCCCGTGGGCGATGAGGAAAATCGTGAAAATTGAGAATACTCGGAAAACGTCACGCAAAACAGCGGATACTTGAATAAATCCGAGAAATTCAAATTGAGGAAAATAATCCTCATTCGGGACAATATCGACATTGTTAAGCCTGTTAATGTATGCCCTCGGGTGATGGAAAGTTAAATCAAATCAAAATCTCGAAAATCGAAGAAATCCAGGAAACGATGGGAAAACCAAGCTTGAAATGAGTTAAAAATGCGTGCACGATGCAAGGAAAAAGGCACAAGAAAATATGCATGAAAAAGTGCAACAAAATGTGAAAAATGCATGTAAGAGTGTAAAATGTAAATTCTATGGGCTTTTGTGCAAAATTCCCAAATTCTGAATGACAATTGAAATTCTGAGGCAAAATCATCAGAAATACATAGGAAATCCCATTTTATGTAAATTTGAAGAAATCTGGGGTCAAATGTGCAAAAATGTGCATTTTGGTCAAATTTAAGATTTCTAGGGGTCAAAATGCAATTTTGCCATTAAAACATGTATTTAATGCAATTCTGTAGAAATTCAGGGTTAAATGTGCAAGAAAAAGAGTTCATATTTGAAAACAGAAAGTTCTAGAAACTGACATGAAAATTTACCCTAGAAAATATGCATTCAGTGTGAAATCAGTAAAATTTAGGAGCTAAAATGCAATTCAGGTCACATTTGGGCAAATATTTAAATTCTCAGGGTTTAATTTGCAATTTTGACAGGGAAACATGCATTCAGAACAATTTCAACAAAGCTTAGGGTTTTTTATTCAAAATGCTAGATTTAAAATGTAAGAAAAGTAAATCAGGGGGTTTTTGTCTAACTTTTAAGCTTGGAAAACATTTTCAAGAATTTACAGGGGTTCCTTTGCAATATTTCAAGATAAATATTATTTAAATGATTTAAAAATATATGTAGGGATCTAAAAGTAAGAAAAAGGACCTATTTGTAAGAAAATAAGGACCTAACTGCAAAGTAAAGAAAAGAACTGAAGTTATTTAAAAGAAAAAACTATTTTTTTTAAAAGAAAAAGAATCGACGACCACCGGAGATGCCCTTCTGGGGCGTCTCGATGCCTGATCGTCCACTGGGAGCAAGAGGAGAAAGAGGGGAGAAGATCCAATGGTCTGGATCTTGGCCTCGACGGCTAGAGTTGGCCTCCCACCTCCCTCGCCGTCGACGCGACTCCAGCCACGGCGCCGAGGAAGAAGGTGGCTCCAAAGGCTCTGGTGCGGCAGTTCAAGGTTGTTGGAAGCTTGGCGGTGGTGAGTGGAACATTTCCCCTCTTCCAGAAGCAAGAATAACACCGCTCCTCGTTCCCCCGACCTCGCTCGCCGTTAACCCGATCCAACTCCGGCGAGCTTGACTGTGGAGGTGATTCAAGGCGCGAGGATTGGCTTTGATGACTCTGGAATACTGGGGGTGCATCGGGGAATGTTTTTGGAGGCTCGGAGAGGCACGATGGGGCTGCATGCGCGTGGTCCGTCGTCGTTACCAGTCATCTTTTCCGACGATGGCAACGACACACGACTCCGGTGATCTTCTACTGGAGGCTCATGGAAGCAGCGAAATGGCACACCAGGGATCGGAGAAGCAAGAGGGACCTCAAGGAAGGAGGATCGAGCACCCTGGGGCACGAATCGACCACTGGATTTGTGCCCCCACCTATGTCGTCGAAGAATGGCTTCGGTGAGGCTTGAAAACACATTTCCAGCCAGGGAAGGCCTCTAGCTCTAATGGAATCGATCGGAGAAGGAAGAGGGAGACCTCAGAAACTATTCTGGAAGGAAATTGAGGTTTGTGGAGGGTGTACCTGGACTGGTAGTGACCTTGGCTGTCGGAGCTCACCGGAGGCCGCTGGAGCTCACTAGAGATGGCTGAAAACTCAGATTTTCTCCTCCATGAGTTTCCTCTTTGCTCCTAGATCACTCTGGTTGCTCTGATTGGAAAGGAAAAGCTTGGGGGGCTCTCCTCTCAAATTTTCTGACAACCTTTTCTCACTTGCAAATGGGTGTTATTTATAGGCTTGCCATGGTGGTTATGGGTTGTTGTGATTAGTTAGAGGCTGTTGGATTAAGTGGGAAGTTGTTAGATTAAGTGGGAAGTTGTTAGAGTTTGTTTATGTAGTTAGAGGTTGTTATAGGTGGTTAGAGGTTGTTATGTTGGAGTGGGAGTTAGTTAGAGAGTTTAGTTTGTTACATGAGTTTGTTAGAGTAGTTATGAGGGAGTGGAAGATAGTTAGAGAGTTTAGTTTGTTACATGAGTTTGTTAGAGTAGTTATGATGGAGTGGAAGTTAGTTAAGTTGTTATGGTTTGACATTAGGGTAAGGGGTTTGACTTATGGTTTGACCTAGGATTTAGGGTCTTTTAGGGTTTGTGGTTTGGATTAGGGTTTGGATTAGGGTTTTGAATTTGGTTTAGGGTTTAACCTAGGGTTTAGTGTTTGGTTCAGGGTTTAACCTAGGGTTTAGGGTTTGGATTAGGGTTTTGAGTTTTGTTTAGGGTTTAACTTAGGGTTTAGGGTTTGGATTAGGGTTTAAAGCTATTTTTAGGGTTTTGAGTTAGGTTTTTGAATTTTAAATTTGATTTAAGGTAGTTTTCGAGTTTAAGGTCCCACTACAAGCATATGGGGTGTCTACAGACTCATTCCCTCTTTGGCTGTCTTCCTCTTTTCTAGGTGAGTGATGCTTTAAGTTTATTCACTTTGCTTTCGTGCCTGCTTCTTGTATTTGCTCCGATGTTGACTTTTGGTGTGGCAGGCTTGGGTTTACGAGCACTTTCGCCATCTTTGCCTAGGCGAATCAGCAGATGACCCAGTTGAGTTCCCTTGGGCCTATCAGTGGAGTGATGTGCAATTGGCTCTTGAGAGAGTGAGGCCTATGCGTCATTTGGGCCGCTTTCTTCTCGAGATCCTCCCCTTGGAGTCGGTGAGTTTCTAACCATTGTAATTTCTTCATTATTTTTGTAACGCCTCGAACTCAGGTACGTTACCTAAATCATATTATCATAAGCAAAATTACACTAATTACAGTAAAATTAAATAGTTGTAACTAAGTTTCACTTCTAGGAAACAATGTACGGCTAGATGCTTCGACTCCAGCATCGGAACTCGACTGCACACAATCTGCACCTGAAAACCAAACAAGCACGCGTGAGTGACATCTAGGTCACCCAGTACGTGCCCCAAACATACAAACTACAAAAATCCAGCGAAATGCTAAAAACTCAACTTTTAATTTATAAAACTTGGTTTTCTTTTGAAGATCCAATTTAAAACATCCTTGTCCTTTCCTTTGAAATCATTTTGGAATCTGTTCCCACATTGTACTTTCTCAAGATTCACTTTCTCTTTTCTTTTTGAAACATTTGGAATTTTGTTTTCAAAACAACATTCCTTTTCCAAAAACCCATTTTTACTTTCTTTTTACCCTTTTCAAAACCTTTCTCATATTCTGAGAAATCCACATTTCCGACCAGATTCAGCCTAAAACACAATGCCTCACGGGGCTCAAAACCAAGATCACAAACACTGGCTGGGAACTAGTTAAAACACAATCATTATTTCATTCTAGGATTTTAGGACCATTCATATGTCCAATCCTAGCCAAACCAAATTTCTTTTCATTTCTCAAAATCACATTCTTTTCTTATTCATTTCCACTTTTCTTTACTGATGTTACATTGATCAGGGGTAACCAGGCACACAAGTAGGAGGTGAGGACACCATTTCCCCTACCTCTTTGCACTGTCATGGTAAAATTTCCCGTGCGGGATGCCACCACCCCAACCAATCGGCCCCAATCTCTTTCATATATGCACGGGGATACGTCTTTGTTTGACGTCCCATCGGTGACCCGAACAACTAGGTTCAATGACTCATTCATAGCCTACATAGTCGGTGACGTGAACAACTAGTTTCAATAACCTAGGCTCAGCCTAAACCAACACGAGCTCGGTGACCCGAACAACTAGGTTCAACGACCTAGGCTCAGCCTACACCGTCAACACAACACCCGTGGTTCCTTAACACATTATTAGTGTTTCATTTTCAAAACTCTTTAAGCTTTCCATTTCAAAACCATTTCCATTTCATTCTTTTCGTTGCAGGAATTTGTTTCCATGCAACACCTGACCCTCTTCTGGGGTCCCAACTCAATCCATGAAAAACCATGCTTTAAAAATCATAAATTGGGTCTCATGCCCAAAATTACTTCAAAAGTCACACATTTATTTTCTTTTATTCAGTTTTACGGTGTGACCATGCCGGTGGAACCCTTGCGCGGCTCTCCTACTACTGGGTGCGTGGAAGCACACGAGGAGACCCGTTACGGTCACGGTGAAGATGGTGAATCCGGAGGAAGAGACTAGACCCGGAAACACCAAGGGAAGATAAAAGGATAAGGAAAGGAGTCGCCACCTAGTCTTTTAATGGAAAGATGAGGGAAACCAAAAATACTAGAAAAACAAGGAAGCAAACAAGATGCAGAATGTATGTGCGTGCTCCGTGCCTAATGGATAATGCACAAATGAATGCGGGCCAGCGAATGGGTAAGGATTCTGGTTACGCATGCGGAAGGAATTAGGCACCCCCATGCACCCGAGAAAACTTGGTCTTTCTAGGTTTCCCTATTGTCAATGGTCTATGGATGTATGCTTGCTTATTCTATATGCTCATGCTAAATATGATTGAAAACATGCCAAATCAAAGTAAAGAAATGAAACAAAGGGAAAAGTTAATCCGAGGGTCAAATGTAGGCATTGAGAATGCCGCTTTACTGTACGCCCTTGGGCGATAAGGAAAATCATGAAAATCGAGAAATTCTCAGATAGTGTCTCGCAAAATAGCGGAAATTGGGATAAATTCGAGAAAATCAAAAAGGGAAAAATAATCGTCATTCCGGGATGATGTCGGCTTTATGAAGACTTTTACTGTACGCCCTCGGGCGATGGAAAGCCAAAACAAATCTAAAGGCGAAATCCGTGAAAATCCGGGAAGCGGCGAGAAAACCAATCTAGAAACAAGCTAGGAATGCATGCGCAAATGTAAGGAAGCGAAAGTAAGAAAACTTGTGCAGAAAGATGTAAAAAAATGCGCAAAATGCATATGTGAGTGTAAATAACGAAAATTCCAGGGTGTTTTGTGCAAAAAACCCAATTTTGAAGAAAACTGAAGTTCTGAAGCCCAAATAATCAAAAACACATAGGAAAACACATTCTATGCAATTATGAAGAAATCTGGGGCCAAATGTGCATCCCTAGTCAAAATGAAGCTTCCTAGGGGCCACAATGCAATTTTACAACTAAAACATGCATTTAATGCAATTCAATGGAAATTCAGTGTAAAAATGCAAGAAAAAATGATTCAAAAAAGTTCTAGAAAGTTTTAGGGGCAAAACAATCATTTTACCCCAGAAAACAGGCATTCAGAGTAAAATAAGTGAAGTACAGGGGCTAAATTGCAAATTGCCCAATAGAATAAAGCATCTAGAAGAATTTCAGTAAATACTAAGGGTTAAAATGCAATTTACTTTGAGAAAACATGCTTCAAAAAGGTTTTCAAAAACTTATGGGGCTGAAATGTAATTTAACCAACAAAAACAATTTCCTAGATGATTTCAGACAAATGTAGCGGCTGCTATGCAAATTAACCAGAAAAATGAACTTTCAGAAAGATTTCAAGAAAGCTCAAGGTCTCTTACGCAAAATTCCTGAATAAAATGCATTAAAAGAAAACTTGAGGGCTTTTGGTAATGTTTAATGCTTGGAAAACATTATTTTAAATGTTCAGGGGGACAAATGCAATATTTTCAATTAAAACTTTATTCGAACGAATTAAGAAAAATGACTAAAGGACCTAAATGTAATAAAAGGACCAAAGTATAATACAAACGGACCTAAATGCAAGGAAAACAAAGTTTCAGAAGTTTATTTAAATAAATGTTTTTTAAATTGTTTTTAAAAGAAAAAAAGAACGACGGTCGTTGGCGATGGTGCTTCGTTAGCGACGACCGCCGGAGGGTGCCATCAGATGCCTTCCTGTGGTTTGATCGGAGATTAGACCCCATGGGAAGCTAGAGGAAGAAGAGGGGAGATGATCCAGTAGAGTGGATCGAAGAGCTAACGGTGGGAGTGAGCCTCCCACCTACCTCGCCGTCGAGGTGCTCCGATGACGGCGTCGGGGAAGAAAGAGCCTCTGGCATGCTGTGGCACGACGTTCCAACGGTTGCGGAGGCATCTTGGAGCATCGAGGAGTGTCCACACTTCTCCTAGAGTGGAATGGAGGCTGATGGAGCAAGGAGGGGGATCGCCTGTCGCCGCCATGGCCTCCTCCGACGGGCGACGTCGCTATGACGATCCAGAGCTCGAGGCGAGGTTCTGGAAGCTCCGGAGGCCTCACGGGACACGGTGGAGGGTTTCTGAGTTGACGGAGGTGCTTGGCGCAGCGGGAGGCACGCAGTCCATCTATAGAGGAGTCGTCTTCTCCGGCGACGGCGTCTCTGGGCGTGTTCTCCAGTGATCTCATGCGGAGCTGTCTGGAGGTGATGGAGCGGCGATCTAGGGAGCGGAGAAGCTCTAGGATGACCAGAGGAGGAGGAGAGGAAGCTCGGGGGCCAGGGCTGTGCCCTGGATCGTTCCCCCCACCTACATCGCCCGAAAACGGTGACGGTGAGCTCCAGGGAGCAATTCCAACTAGAGAAGACCTCTAGATTGCTCGGAATGGTTCTAGGAAGAAAGAGAGGACCTCAGGAAGCTATGTTCGAAACTAAAGGAGGTCTGAAGAGAACGTACCTGGCCTGACAACGTGAGGCTCCTTCACAGCTCACCGGAATGTCTGAATTCTCCTCCTCTCCTTCCCACGAGCCTTCCCTTCGCTCTGGAATTCTCTGTCACTCCCAATTCTCTCTCTCTGTCGCCAAAACGTCTTCTAATCTCTGCATCCACCCCTCCTTATATAGGTGAGGAAAACGGTGACTCATCACAACAAGAATGCCCACCACCCTAACCGAACCAGTTAACAACCCTCTAACCTCCTAACTGAAGTCGTAACAACCTAACAGATTACAAACCACTGTCCCCCCCACGCCATCTCTGTCCCCTCGATCGCCGACAAGGATCAACGACAATCCAGGCTTCTCCGGTGACTCTGGTTCTCTGGGTTCCTGAAGACTCGATCTGGAGGAATGGCTTAGTGGCTGGTGAGATCAGTGAGGAGAAATGGGCTGTTGGAATGACTCAGTGGCTGGATTTGTGAGAGGAATGGGTGTTGGGTTCGTGAGAAGAAGAAGATGGGTTCAATGGCCAAGTGAGGTGAGATGAGAGGGTTGGGTTGGAAATTCCATGAAAATGAAGGAGAAAATAAAGAACATGTAGAAGGAGGAATAAGGTGTAAAATTGTTGTGGGCCTTAATAGACTTTGGGGCCAAAGTGGGCTCAATTGGGCTTAATGGGCCTATGTGGGCCTCCATGGGCCTAATGGGCAATTAGGGTTAGGGCTCTGCCACCACATCTCCATCCTGCAAAATTGGGAAATTAGGGTGTCTACATACGGCCTTAAACCCAAAACCACTCCCAAATACACTTAATTGGGGTCCATATTCCTCCATGTCATTTACATGGAGAAAACATCATTAACACATGATTTACATACCTTTAAAACCATTTATCCTTCATTTTGCATCCATATTTACACATACCAGGGCCAAGGAAAAAATGGCAGACTGAATTTCAGGTTCGGTATATCGAAAACCCCTGATTCAGTACACCGAAACATTCTCGGCATACCAAAACTTTCTATTTCAGTCGATCGGATGATTTCAATCTACCAAAACCAGGGATCTGGCTTAATTTGTTAGGATTTTGGTATTCAGTATACCGAATTTCCTGCAACTAAGGCATTCCCCTGTTTTAGTCGACGAAATCGCCGAAAGTGGGAGTCTCCATCGAACCCCCAAACACACATCACAAAATACTAATAAATCATGTCGTGTAGACCCTTGAGTCTACTTCAAAACCCCTCAAACCATTCATGATTTCATTAACTACACAATCCACACAAAAATCACAAAGGGATGAGACTCAAAAATGGCTACTGTAGCCTTCATCCCAAAATCTCGTATGTCCTTATCAATTTCCATCCTAACCGCATGATATCTATGTTTTCATGCTATTCAACTCATTCTCATCAATTCCACTATTTTTCTACGATTTTACTTGCATTTTTAATCATTTTCAAGGAAACATGGAAGAGAGGGAAAGGAGGGGTCGCGTATCTCTTCCGGCGAGCCTCCCCCTACTTTGGCGAGTTCCTCATGCCTCGGTGAAGCTTCCTCCACTAGTGGACCTTGGCGAATTACCACCTCTTTGCTGCGTGCACTGTTCTTCCTCCTTCCCTTCCTCTCGATTCGTCCCCCTCTTCTTGGCCTCCTCCTCCTTCACTCAATCTCCCCTCCTATTTATCTCCTCCTCCTCCCACATGGTGTCGGCCATCCATCCCATCGGAAGGGACCAGGAGGCACGGGTTGCTAGCTTGTGGTGGCATGGGTGGGGAGAGGGGAAGAAGAAGAAGATGGGGGAGGGTGAAAGGGTGTGGCTCGTGAGGGAGAGAAAAGAGATAGAGGAAAAGTAGGAAAGAAAAAGAAGAAAATACAGGCACGCAAATCGAGGCAACTGTGTGCATCCCCAAATCGGACCCTGCATTGGTCCCAAATCACAAACAGGAGCATAGAAAGCCAATCCAACACTCACACATCCAAGAAACGACAGATTATCCATTAATAAACCATTTATACAATATTACAATTAATTACATGGTTTACAATTAGAAATGGATAATCAAGCCTAGATGTCACAATTTCTTATACCGAGCATCCTTGGATTCTGACTAAAGTTTTTTGTAGGTGATATGGAGGTCGTATGCTGTAGATGAGCATGCTGCTGAGGAAGTAGTCGTACAGTGCTCTCATTTTTTCCTCCAGGAGATTTGGCTCTTTTGTGTCTCTTACTGCTACTTCAGCCAGGTTGGACAGGCTTTGAGGCTGTTCTACTTGCGTCAGATGGTCCCGGAGTTGTGGCCTCTTGTTGGTTCAATGAGTTTAGGCGACAGTGTTGACTGCTTTGCCTCAGAGCTAGAGAGTTGGCACTCTGGTGGCTCTGTTCCCTCTTTTGATGGCACGGCAGATTCTGAGGCTGTGTGGAAGCCATGGTTCGACGCGACGTTTGCTCGTCTGATCTCCTTCCACTAGTCGCTCTATTACGGTCGCTCGAACCTACCAATAGGCCTTGGCTTCAGCTAGTCTGGTAGTGTTGAGTCTCTATGGTAGGAGTTGGCGGCCGCCTATGGGCGCATTCACAAACTGGTAAGTTGTGTATTTGTTATTTTCGCACACCCTTCCTTTTATTAAGTGGCACTCATTCTCTTGCCTTGTAGATGGCGACCACAAAGGGTGTGACCAAGGCAGTGGTGAAGCAGTAGAGGTAGGCTTCAATGAGGATTGAGGAGTTGACTAGGGAGCGAGACTCGCTGTCAGTTAAAGGACCACAAGAAGAATTTTCCCATCCATGACTTATAAATGGCTACAGTGGTGTTCGCCTTGAAGATCTGGAGACATTGTTTGTATGACAAGCAATTTGAAGTCTTTACAGACTACAAAAGTTTAAAGTATATTTTTACACAGAAAGACTTGAACCTGAGGCAGAGAAGATAGGTAGAGTATATCAAAGACTATGATTTCAGTTTGTCTTACCACCCAGGTAAAGCAAATGTGGTCGCAGATGTGCTGAGCAGACGTACCCATGTCATGGCTAGCCCAATGATTAGAGAGTGGTGCTTGATAAAGGGGTTGGTCGAGTGTAGACCATTGAGGCAGTCTTAGGGAGTTGTGAGGACCTTGTTTGCGAGCTTGGCTTTTTGCCCAAGAATGGTTGAAGCCATTGTAGTGGCCTAGTAGTTTGATTCCTTTGTGAGAGACACTTGGCATAAGATTGAGGCAGGAGGGGCATCTCATTTCTCAGTTGATGTAGACGGTGGATTGAGGTACGATCTACGGTTGTACATGTCTCAGATAAAAGAAGTAAAGAAGAGCCCGTTAGACGAGGCCCACTAATCTAGATACACTATCCACTTAGGGAGCACCAAAATGTATGGAGATTTAAAGAGAAACTTTTGGTGGCCTGGGATGGAAAGAGAAATTACTGAGTTTGTGGTAAAGTGTGAAACTTGCCAGGTGGTAATGATAGAACATTAGAAACCCAAAGGGACTCTACAACCTCTAGATATTCCAGTCTAGAAGTGGGAGCACGTGTTGATGGACTTTGTCACGGGATTGCCCAAGACTAGAAGGAAGAATGATACAG
>JAMKQA010006543.1:0-20552 GCA_024699735.1 Posidonia australis
GGACGCATGGAGGGGAGGACGCGGGGAGGAGGAGGACGCGGGGAGGAGGAGGACTGCGGGGAGGGGAGGACGCGAGGAGGAGGAGGATGCAGGGGAGGACGCAGGGAGGGGAGGACGCAGGGAGGAGGAGGACTGCGGGGAGGGGAGGACGCGGGGAGGAGGAGGACTGCGGGGAGGGGAGGATGCGGGGACGCAGGGAGGAGGACTGCGGGGAGGGGGAGGACGCGGGGAGGGAGACGATTGCGGAGAGGATTTTCGTGAGGAGGAGAGAGATTGGGGGGAAATCTGGTGAAATTCCACGGAAGGGGGTGAGAAATGAGATGTGGGTTAGACTTTTATACTTTGGAATCCGACGGAATTTACTTTCCATTGGTTTCATTTCCAACAATATGCACAAACACCAATATTTCACTTGGTCAACAGGAATTCACTTTCCGTCCAAATCAAATCCAGTACTTTCCACATGCACAAACCCCCCTTAAGATACCACTTATTAATCTTGAAATCTAGTTTGAATGTAATAGACGTTTTACAATCACATCTAAATGAGCTAGCAAAACCCCCCCTAGATCTACGTTACATACTAGCGCAACCGATCCCTTCAATTCATTTTCATTATCGTCAATTTGAACAACTTATTTATTATTCACTAACTGTTTTATTGATACGTCTTCCAATTTATCAAAACTTTTACCTTCCTTATTACAAACAAAAACTTTCTAAGCATCAAATCCAACTTTACCAACTCATATATAAAACAACCAAGTTTATTGTCCAAAATTATAATGATAAATTGAAAAAAAGAAGGATTGAACATAGGGAAGGCAATAAGTTAGTCATTTCCAGTCAGGTTGATTTTAAACTTATTGAATGTTTGGACTTAGCAAAACATTATATGGAAATAATATATACAGAAAATAATTTGAGAACGAATGATTTTTGTATAATATGTTAAATTTGGATAGTATTTACATAATATAGTTGATTCTTGATTGCATACATGTAAATATTCCAAGTATTTTTTGATAAAAGTTAAATTAATTAGTTGAGGATGAACTCAACATAATTTTAACAACCCTCATTATAAAGAGAGGACTGTGAAACACACTGCCTCCTGTCAACATAGCACCTTATTTGGAATTTGCTTTTAGATGACTTTTGGGTAGTTTGTGTCTAGTAAATTATGAAAAATCCCAAAAAAAGTTCCAAACAGGGTTATGGAAGCCTACTTCTTACAGGAGCTATAGCTTCTGGATAAGAGAAACCATGGGTAAAATCATGGTTTTCAAGAAACTGGCTGAAGGAAGCTTTTGATAGAAGTTGAATAAATAAGATATTTAATAACGTTACTAGCCTTATTTTTTTAATAATTACTTAGGAATGCTAACAGTGGAGGTACATATGTAAATTAACTATTTATAGAATCTAACTACTACTAATAGAATCTTTATTTGTCAAATAAAATTTTCATAAATAACTTAAAATCTAACTTCTATAAAAACTCTCAAAAGTCGGTTTCTGGAAAAACCTTAGAATCTCACTTTTGTATTTAGGACGTTTCAAACAGGGTCTAAGTTGATTGGAGAAAGAAAACAAAAGTTGTATCATGACCCCACACTCTTGTACAGTCAAAAAGGATAATTGATTAAGTCAAAGATGGCATCAATAAATTTGATAGAAAATCACTAATAATGCATCTCTATTAGATCGTCAATATTTGCACCAAAAAGAAAAAATATATAAACCCAAAAGTTCACCAAAAAAAAAACATATCGCATGGGTTGGACTCAGTGGTCCAGAGTTTTGGTTTAAGCACCACAAAGGTCTTGTATCCAACAAGGGTGCATTTGGGAAAACTTTTGGTCAATTTCTGGACCTATAGCTTCTTGTAGAAGCTCAAAAAAGTTTAAAAGTTCTCTAAACAGGCTCAAGTTATAGATGACTTCTCAGAATCACAAGCTTCATTTTTCCCCTTTTTTATTCCCAACCCATTACACCCTTTGGAATTCCAAGCATCATTTTTATTCCCACCCTTTGTTTTTTTATCTCATAGCATTTTTAATTCTCATTACTCTTTCAAATGTTTCTATTTTCTTATTTCTCGTTGTCCTCTCAATAACTAGAAATCATTTTGATTGAAGATGTTGAAATATTTCATTGTCAATCCAAAATGATGATAAAATCTATTCATGTAGTTACTGTTGTTGCAGGTTATCATATACCCTTGACAAGTTGACATTCCATCTAATGTGACATTTGAAAAGATGTCAACAAAGAAAAAAGAAAGAAGATAATCCAAATTTCATCAGATAGCGACTTAATTCTTAGATTTACTTTTTGATTGGTTTATGTATTTTTACTTAACTTTTTTTAATTAAGTTTTATTAATAAAATAGAATAATGATTAGGTAGAGTCCTACTTTATTTAAGAAAAGTAAGGTCTTTAATCTCAACCATCAATCTTCATCTCAGTAATTATTATTTTATTGATAATAATTTTAAAAAAATTCATTAAATAAAGAAGTAGTTATTATAATCATCTTTTCCATTAAATCTACCATAAGATTCAAATTCAGTGTTTGAGAGATTCAAGGTCTTACTTATCTTAAGTAGGGATAGATCTTATTAGAAAATTAGTCTAATAAAATAATATTTTCATTAATTAATATTTTTATCACAATATTCAAATAATCTATCATAGGCCAAGTCCGGGTGTGGCTGATGTGATCCGGTTCAACCAAGGGCCGGGCTCGCGGCGAAGGTCATAATTGCTTCCATTGAAATGGAAAACCGGCACCATCTGTCCATCTTCATTTAATTAACTGAAATCCTAAATCAATGTTAAACACAAACTCAAAATAACTCATATAATAGTGGCTGTCTCCGTCTGACGGTCTGTCGCATTTCCGCCAACAGTCCTGAAAACCAATTCATTGCCTATGGTTACTTCTTCATAAACATAGAGAAAAAACAAAAAATGGAAAAAAAAGAGAGAGAAGAAAGAGGAACAAATTTTTTATATTCTGAAAATGCCCTTTGGGACTAGAATTTATCAAGAATGTCTGTGCACCACGTATATACCATCTGCCTGACCAGAAAGATATTCGAGACATTCCAAATCTCCGCCGTCACCGCCGTCACCGCCGGTGGTGCTAGACGAGGGAGTGAAGGAGGAGGCGAGTGTAGCAGAACCAACCGGTGGCGGCGACGGCTGGGTGAGGGATTGGGAGAGAGAAACGGGGAGGGGAGGGGAGGGGATGACGTTGGGGGCGGAGGGGAACGGGGGAAAATGCTTACCGGCGCCGATGTTGTCGGTGGATTTGGTGCTTGCTTTTGTCGACGGGGTCATTGCCATTGCCGCATTCTGTCAGGTTCGGTTTTGGCGCTCTCTCTCTCTCTCTCTCTCGATTGCTTTTGTGGTTTGGGGATTGGTGGCAAAGACTTCTTTTTTTGGTTGACATTGGGCTACAAGTCTCGCTTGTTTGTGGTTGATTTTGATGGGGATGTTTTTGTTTGATTCTTCTGGTTGGTGAATATATGGGGAGTTTTTGCAGGGAGTTCAGTTTTAGTGGCAATAGTGTAAACAGTGGCATAAAGATAGATTCTCGTTGGAAGTATAGGGTTAGCTCAGCTATAGTAGAAATGTCTTTTTGTTTAGGATGTTGTAACTTGTAAGAATGAAAATTCACAATTTTATGCACCAATTCTATAGAGCAGTGCCGGTTTTACCTTGGAACGGCAGATCCTCTAGCAAGTCCATACTCTACGTATTTGATTCGGTGCTGTTGAATCAGGAGGTTTACACGATAGGGTCCGAATGTATATTCCTGAGGAAGAATTTCTTAATGGAAGTTGGGATGATTCTGTTGTAGCAAGGTGCTATAATTTTCACGTCACTAGAACAGCCTAACTGTTCTTGGTCTTGAGATAGAGTTTGTTTTTCCTATTTGTGTCAGGTTGGGATGATTCTTTTTTGTTTTAGTTATGAGGCTGATCAAAAGGAATGGTGTAGTTTTATCTCAATTCTCAAGATGGTACACACTTTTTTTGTAGGATCTGTATTTCTAATATTTCTGTAGAATTACAGCATATATTTTGTTAATTCTATTATCTAGTTTGTTTGTAAGAAATTTGTCATTGTTGTTGGAACACTAATCAAGTATAAATGCACTACAGCATCATGTTTGAAAGACATACTATACAAAGCTAGACACTTTTGCTGTGCTTCTTTACTGCCAAGGATTTATCTTTTTGACTAGCAGAGTACTTCAAAGGAACATGTTATTCAAAAAATGCATTTATATCTTTAATATTGACTTTTGTTTCTTTCTCATGTGTTAGCTGGACTCAATCTTCAATTATTGGTTCTTGAACTAGCACAATGTACCCCTTAAATATGTTAACCGTGATATCTTGATTTTTTTTTTTTTGTCTCAATGGTTCTGTTTATCAGATGCTGAGAATCCATTTGCGCAATCAGCAACTTGGGTGGACTCGACAAAAGGTAAGAAACAAATGTAGTTTTCTGAAGCAACTGCAGGAATTAGCAAATAAGATTGTCTGTATATTGAGTGGTCTCGATGGTTGGAACGAAATTGTTAAATCTTTAGAAGAGACTTCAGCAACCAACAGGATTGGAAAGAGAGCGTTTTTAGATCTGTCATTTAGTGGTCCAATCCTTATAGGAGAGACATGGACATGGATGAGTCCATTGCAGCTTGGCTGGCGGTGCTGATTGGTTTGTGATTTATTTTCCTGGATTGTTTTATGCGGTTGTTAGCCCTACTCTGTTTTTTCTGGTTATTTGCTACTGTTTGGTTTTTCCTTTTTATTGTTCTTCCTCAGTCATTATCATCTTAATAAAACTGTTTTTATGTATCTTTTTTTGCTTGTATTCCCTCCTTTTTGAAATGAAAATTTCTTTTTAACTGCTAAAAAAAAAGATTGTTTGTCTATGTAACATTTATATAGCATGTTGACTATGTCAATATGTTTACAAGGCACGCACCTACATGATATTCAAACTATATTTGTGAAATGCAAATGCTCAATAAAAGTGCACAGAAAAATCTTGAATTCATTGCTGGATGCAGAACAATGTATGCATTTCTCATAATCTATTTCAGTTTTATTTTTTGTAAATGTATTGACTTCTTATCACTAGATTACATCAGTTGTGATTTCATTGCTATTCTGCAGATAATCCACTTGATGATTGGCGCTTGCAGCTTAGGTAGGATGGCTTTCTATGACAACCTTTTTTAATTTATGTTGTAACTGAAAATTTACAAGCTTGTTTGGTTGTTTGATACGAGGAATGATTATGTGAATCCACAAATTTAAGTCCCTGTTTCAACCATTAGATACATAAGGCCTGTAGGGACCACTGATTTATAACTGCTTGATAATTTCTAAAGCCACCTAATAATATGAAATGTGATTTCTTCTAAAAATGTGGGCTTTAATTGAGACCATGGATTGCACATCCAAAGGTTAAAAGATGAGACTTGAATTTGTGAATTTAAGACCAGGAAACACAGCATCAGTCCTCTGTTTAAAATATATAATTTCATTCTTTTGTATGCACAAGCTTTATCTGTATTATCTATAATCATATTCTATAATTTTCATGTCTCTAGTCACACATATGTTTTTGATATGGCATTATAAGGTCCTTTGTGCAGAATTGTTCTTATTGTTTCCTAGACTACCTGAGTACCGGGCACAAAGAACATAAGAAAAGAATGCAGGAGGAGCGAAATAATCCAGGTAGAAAACTATATTAGGGTCTTATCAAGCTCAGTACCATTGAAAATTTCCTTCAATGGGCACCTCTTGTCATATAAGTCAGACCTTGCTACCTTGTGCACGTGTGTGGAGTTGTTCATGAAAATTATACATGTCCCCTGATAGCTATCACAGGAATTGCATGCCTAGACAGGTTTTACCATGCACTTCTGCTAGTTGCTCAAAGGGAAGTGCCAAATCATTCTTGTCTGTCATGTCATCAACTTTCGAGGATGCCCATCTTCATTCCTAGATCAGCTTTTGTGAATCAGGACCCTGTATATGGTGGTCGGTGGTTTGCTTTGTTGTCTTGCAAAAAATACAGAGGACATGGTTGTATTGGTGTGATTCTAAACCATTCTGTGTTAAGGCTTTGCTAAGGTGCTAAGGATAAATAAAGGTATTTATATTTTTTCAAAAAAAAGAGAGAGTATTTATTGAACTGTTTTTTTTTGGAGCAATCAGGAAGTGAAAGTTATTAAAAAACTTGCAAAACAACAAAAAGAGGACCCTTATCAAGAAGATCAGAGCACTGAGAAAGCAAATGTTAAGGATCCAAGATAGACCCCAGAAGAAAAAGGGAAAAGTATGACAAAATTAAAAAAGCATGAAAGGAGACATCAAATTGTTGTCAATCCTTCCAAACAAGCACAGGGAAGAACTCCTGCCTCATCCATCTTTATGACATGAAAGGGACCTTGACTTAACAATGAAGATACAATTGCAGTTACAAGAAAAATGTGAAGCTTCATATTGAGATGCATATTCTCTTATCTAAGCTCCATCACTTTCTGAATTTCACAATACCGTTTTAGTCATCTCCATGCTTGAAGGACTGTGGAGCACAGATTCAATGGTTGAATATATTATATCAAAACCCAAAGCAGGAGTACTTACACACTTCCTAATGCAGTTATTCGTTTTTGTTAAATAGGTGAGAAAAGAGAATTATTTTGCATTATTAGAGGGATTACATATGTATGAGGGTGACTTCCTTACACGGATACCCATATAACCCATCTAAATATCTAATACTCTTCCATAAACTGGAGCACATATATTGATCATATCCAGTTTGTTATATAAAAACTCAAACATTTCAACACTCAACCCTTTTGTAAATATGTCGACCAACTATTCTGAAGATTGAGTATATTGAGTCTTAATGATTTTGGTCAACACCATGTCTCATGTATAATAACAATCCACATTTATGTGCTTGGTACGCTCATGAAAGACTGGAATGTTAGCAATGAATATCGCAATCAGATTGTTACATTGCTTAGGCATAGGTACTTCCATAGGGAAGTCAAAGTTTCTCAATAAGGACCTAAGTCACATCATCTCATATGCTGTTTGAGCTATAGACCTATATCTTGCTTCTATACTTAATTTGGACACCACATTCTATTTCTCGTTCCTTTATGTAACTAAGTTATTACCTACATAGGAACAATAGCTTGAAGTAGATTTCTTATCTCCCTTGTCGTCTACATAACCAGAGTTTGAGAAGACTCACTATGTTTCTTGTATATCTATCCTCGAGTAGGGTTGCTTTTAACATAAGCAAGAACACAAAGAGTACCTTGCCATTGTACTATCCTAGGCTCGTGTATAAATTAACTAAGAAGTCTCACTGCATATTTTATGTTTGGTTGAGTAACTGTCAAATAGATCAACTTCTCAATCAACCGTCTATATATGCCAACATCCTTAAACACCTCTGACATACTATCCTAAAAACTAAGACTCTAATTAATGGGAGTGTTTTCTGGTTTACATCTTAGAAGACCAGCCTCCTATAGAATGTTAGGCACATACTTCCTTTGAGATAGCACCATCTTGTCCTTAGTATAAGCAAACTCTATATTTAAGAAATACTTAGGTGTCTTTATATCTTTTGTGACAAAGTACAGTGATAGATACCACTTGTCTCACTAATGTTTGTGGTGTTACTACCAGTCAGGAGAATATCATCTACATAAACTGCAAGAAACACATAGCCACTTGAGTTTTTTTTGATAAATATTGAGTGATCAATAACATATCTCACAAAGCTTGGTTCCATCACAACTGTACTAAATTTCTGAAACCACATACGTGGACTTTGCTTTAAAACATACAACGTCTTTCTAAGAAGGTATACATGATCCTCCTTAAGCAACATACCTTGGGAATTGTTCCATAAATACTTGCTCAACTAAATCACAATATAGAAAGACATTCTTCATATCAAGTTGACATAACTGTCATGATTGATTGATAGCAATGGAGAGAAGTGCTCGTATGGAGTTGAGTCGGACTACAAGTGAGAATGTCTTGGTATAATCAACTCCATACGTCTGAGTGAAACCTCGAGCTACAAGAAGAGCTTTGTATTGTTCCAGTAACTCATTTGTCTTGTATTTGATAGTGAATACCCACTTGCAGTGAACTACATTTGTTCCTTCAAGGTGAGCAACCAGGTTTGATGTATCATGGGATACCAATGCTTGTATTTCTTCATTTACAACTGCTTTCCAATGTGGAAGGAGTGCATTTTGGTAGTTCCTGGGAATAGTTTTTGCAGAGATAGACAAGACAAATTGGTAAAATGAAGGATGAAGACGATCATAAGAAACAAATGTAGAGATGGAATGAGCAGTAGTGGAACTTGTACTTTTCCAAAGAGTCATAGGAAAGTGAAAGTCTAAGGGTGGCAGTTTTACAAACGTAGACGTCGGATTAGGCTCAATTGAAGGTGGTTGAGGTAGCTACTGACGACAATGATAAATCTAACAATAGACGAGGCAAATATTGCTCTACAATTGTACTATCACTTTGAATAATAGGAACACTCGTAGGTGGTGGGAGAGGACTAAGTAGACTCAAAATAGGATTTGGACTTAAAAAACGTAACACAAAATACCAACAAGTAGGAGGATGATAACACCTGTAACCTTTTGAGTCCTGAAGTGAGCAACAAAGAGACATTTGAGTGATTTGAGAGCTAACTTGTCAAGACTTAGAGTGAGATCTTGAATAAAAGCAACACAATCAAATACTCTTGGAGATAGAGAAAAATAACTCCTTATCCAAAGAAAGGCGTCTAAGAGGTACCTTTCTCTTAAATGGTGTGGATGGCAATCTATTAATAAGATATACAACAATGAGAATAGCATCAGACTACAAGTATTTTGGTTCTTGTATCTACAACATAATGGTATTTGCAGAAGAAGCCTCACCTTAAGCAAGGTGAGGGTAAAAAAAAAGGACCCTGAGTTAAACTCAGGGAGAAGGCCAAGAGGCATCACTCCCATCAGTCAGAAACAAGACAGCCGCCAAGACAACTAAAAGACTGAACTAATACCCATGGAAGAGTTTGCTGAAGCGTCTTATGAGAAGAGTAACCCAGATGACAATGCCTTAGAAGAGCTTACTCTATAGATGAAGCAACAAATGTAAGTCTACGAGGTATCTCATCATGAATTAGTAGATACATTCTATGTCTATGCTCATGACTCAAATCAATCATCCTCTTCGTCTGTAGATCCTGAAAAGTACGTTAGAAGGGAAAAAAGTCACAAAACAATACAATTATTTGGTTATGTCATTAATAAATAATAAATTAACAGAAAAATCAGGTACATATAGAACTTTGTCAAGATGAATATAAGAAGAAGCTTGAACACCTGATGACAACGAACATCGATAATAGCAATAGAGTATATCGAACATATAGGAGAGGCAAGTGAAAAGGTTTCGAGTATGACATATGTGAGAAAGCTCTAGAGTCTATTATTCAAGAACTGTCTCTAAAAATTAAGAGAGCATTGCTACGTAAAGTGGTGGCATGGGAGGTAGTAGCAGTGGAATGATTAACTTTCAAGGAACTTGTCATAATTGTTCTGAGAGATAGTCACTATCTCTGGTAGTTGATTGGAGAGTGTTAGAAGATGCATACTGAACTAAAGGAGGTCTACCATATTTGTCCCAACACTTATCAATAATATGGTTAATCCTCCTACAAATATCACATCAGTGGGTCCTATCAGCAGAATAAGTATCCTAACTTCCTCCAAAGGATCTACCATGACCACAATCTCTAGTCAAAGAGATCATAATCGACTAATCTGGAGTTGTAGTTGGTGTAGTAGTCAAAATCCTTAAGGTATGTGAAAAAACAGACTGAAGTGTAAGAATTGTCTTGGCCTCAAGGATCTGACGGTCATATTTTGACCAAAAATTGTAGAAAACTTGTTGGACAACACGTGTCCAACCAAAACTTGTACTTGACGACACATCTACGGCATACACACGACCTTAGGTACTTCCATAAGGAAACAGGAGATGAGACAACCTAAAACATGATTAGACAACCAACGATTGGCTACACATAGCCATTGGTTGCCCTAGAAATAATCGACGACGATGGAGGAAGAAGACGATGATTGCACAGTGGCTGGAAGAGTAGCCAACGGGCTTGGAATGGTCGGTAGAGCCATTAGGCAGGCCTGGACGACCGTCTAGATGGCGGTGGCGTGTACGGTGGACGGCGACGACTGGTAGATGGCAATGGGTTTTTGTTTTCTCCTTTTCTCTTTATGTTAGGGTTATTGCTTTGGTATCATATTAATTAGGAGAGAAAAGTGAATTATTTTGCATTTCTGGTGGGTGGTGGCGGGTTTTGTTTTCTCTTTTTCTCTCTAAGTTAGGGTTATTGCTCTGGTATCATATTAATTAGGAGAGAAAAGTGAATTAGTTTGCATTCCTAGAGGGATTACACACACACATATATGTAAGGGGGTTAATATCTAATAGTTTTTCATCTGATTACCGACAAACCACATTTTGACAAGCATTTTTTAATCTTTCTTCTTTGGGACTTGGATTGAATCTTTCTTCTTTGCTTCACTTCATCCAACAGAAACACTGCATCACACATCTCGTAGAAAAGGGCCTTAAAATGTATAGCTGCTCCTCTGAAGTGCAACTGCATACGTGTTAAACAATTTATAACCATTTTTCATCAACAAGCTCTCAAAAAAGTTACAATCTCTTCATGGATGATACAACAGCCTGCATTTGCATGAAATTTGGAGGTGCAAGTGGTTCCAGAGTAGAAACATCGGTTTAGAATATCCTGTTCTTGTACGCCTCCAGTCTCCCCACTTTATATTTCTAACATCACCTTGGATTCTTGCAGCATTTGAAGAAACAGAGACCATTTTCTTCTATTCTTGGAATTGCACCTAATATCAGGTGCCATATCAACCCATCTTCTTCTCTTTCCATGTTATCTCCTTCGTTGCTTTTGGGAAGATAAAAGGGAGATAATGAGGCCTTGTATTGTTCTATACTCTATACATTTTCACACACCACGTTATCATTACGAAAGGTTAATGAGAAATCAGATTCAGATGATGAACTTATGTTTTGTAGGTGAAAGATACCTTGCAAGGCCTCTATACTGGTTTCTGTTAATAGTGTTAATAGTGCATATAATTACCAACTTTTGGAACTTCCTCTTTTATTTAAGTAATTTAGGCAGCCTTTCCTTTTTCTCATGACTTCAGTCAGTTATGTATGACGTTAGTTTTGTTCCTTATCAAGATGCTATTCCCTTGATTCACTTATTGCTTAACCATTCAGTGAAAATTTTACATTCTTTAGCAAAAATTTCAGTTGATTCTGATCTTATTACCAGGGTTTACAATCTATTTTATATCCATTCCTATTGCAACTTGTGTGGGCTGGCTTTGTTGGTTTCATGGTTGTGGATTTGTTCTCATGGGTATGTTTTCAAAATACTTAATAATTTTTCTATTTTTGTGTGGTCCTTAATATTCAAGGAGAAGTTACCTGTAACATTTCTTGATTTGCAGCTTGTCCAGACATTCTGTTTCTAGCTGCATTTCTTCTTCTGTTATCATTTTGGTACGTTTCTACCCTTCAAGTTCTCTTAGGGTGATGTAGCCAGTGTTGGTACCCATTACTCCTTTTCTTCTCTTAATTCATTCATTGCTTGTTTTAAAGCTTAAAAATTCATTATCCTTTGCTATTTAACAAAAATTATATGTATATGTATGTGTATATGTTTTATGTTGAGATCTGCTTTTTCATGGATTGGCAAAGTAATCTGATCAATGGATAAATTGTTTCAATATTTGATTAATGAATAAGTTATGCCGAACTGGGCAGTGATCCAGCCCTTCTTGGGATTTTTCATATAAAAATGAAATAATCATACCCTTCCATAAAAAAAAAATATTTTGAGTAAATAGACATGCTTGAATTTGAGTGACTTTTCTGAATATATTGTCTGCCTTGGGCCTGTATGTGGCACTGAATATGTACCCTTTGACTCTAAGAAGGAACTTATGTATGTACAGAACACTTGGAAAATTAGATTCCCTCTCGATTTCACTGAGATATTCCAATGCCTAGGAAAGCCCTTAACTTTCTTTTTATTTTTTAATAATAAGATAAGGATTTTATTGAAACAAAAAATGACAAATGGAAGCAAGGTGCCTAGAGCACCTTATTGCTTTGCTCACATAGTTGACAGCCTAGGCACCAAGATCACACTAATTTTGTTCAGATAATAAACAAGTAAGCTCATGTATTATAGTGTTTATAATGCTTCAAAATCAATAAACAATATTCCTAAGATATGTACAAGCAAGAATGATATTTTTTTCGAAATAAATAAATAAGAACACAGTTCTTCAATTTATACTACATTATATTCAATTAATCACTGACACAATCTCATCAACAGTAACCCACATGAACATAACCCAATTAGAAATAAGAAATATAATGATAGACAAGATAATATATGAAAAGACTTTAAATTTGATATAGTTAGATGTTAGTGGACGTTAAAACCATATTTATTAAACATCATATAATGATTGACAAGAAAACGCAAGTAGAATTTGTAGATTTTAATTCATGTCAATATTGACTAGGCAAGGCAGGGTGACACTAGGAGTCCAAGGCAATGCCTTGTCACTCAAGGTGAGAGAGAAAGCGATGCCTAGGCATCCAAGGTGAGAGCAAGGCAATGCCTAGGCATGACTTTTATATAAAAGTTGCCTAGGCACTTAACACTTTGGTAGCCAAGAGCACCTTATCATCTTAACAACTATGGATGGAACAACAAGATACCTTAAACAAAACTAAAAGGCAAATAAAGCAAAGACTTCCAACCGCCAAAATGCAAAAAAACCAAACAAGAATGAATAAGCCAGTCATTAAGATAGTGGAACCAAACAACCTTGCCAATAGACAAGAACACCACTACCTAATTATGTCTATTTTGAAAGTTGTCACCAAAGTAATGTTGCTAATGATCAATCCATTTCAAGATTGCATCAGCTCATGAATTTGAAATTCAATAGTGTGACCATGCCGGTGGAACCCTTGCGCGACTCTCCTCTACTCAGTGCACGGAAACACACGTAGAAATCCGATATGGTCACGACGAAGATGGTGAATCCGGAGGAAAAGATAAAGCTCGGAAACACCAAAGGAAGACAAAAAAGGATAAGGAAAGGAGTCGCCACATAGTCTTTTAATGGAAAGACGAGGTAAACCAGAAAAACACGAAAAAACAGTAAGCAAATAAGATGCAAAGATGCATGTTTGTGCTTCGTGCCTAATGGATAATGCAAGATGAATGCGGGCCAGAGAAAGGGTAAGGATTTTGGTTACACATGGGGAAGGGGTTAGGCACCCCCATGTTCCTGAGAAAACTCGGTCTTTCTAGGTTTTCCCACTGCCAATGGTCTGCTAAATGTATGTTTGTTTATTCTATATGTTCATGTATGAAAATGACTGAAAACATGCCAAATCAAAGTAAAGAAAAGGAATAAATGGAAAAAGTTAATCCGATTCTGACCATTTGTAAATGGATGGTGTGGTAGATGTTGCCTCACGCCATTTGTGGTGTCAATGGCTGGAGATTTTTCGATTCTGACCAGCAGAAGTGGAAAAAGGCAATATGTCATTCGCTCATTGAATGGTCATCCTCCAAGCAATGTGGGGCTGACACTGATGGTGGTGATAGCGGCTTGGTTGGATGTGTGTTCCATTTTTTTGCAATCTAAAAAGGAGATGTTAGTTGCTAGCATTTTAGTTTGTGTTTTCCTGTTTGTTTTGACTTTATGCTTAGGATCTTTGCTATATTACTCCTTTTCTGTCTTGCCATTATCTGCTTGGTAAGGCTTGGTGACAATTCTTGTTTGTTTTTCTTTCTGTTTTCAATAAAATTTTCTTTTGATCGCTCAAAAAAAGAAGAAGAAGAAATCCATGCAAAAACCTGAATTTTCTTTGGGCCGTGTTTGGTGTACAGGATTTGGTAGAAGTCAGGAGAAATTTCTTGTAATTCCATTGTTTTGTTCTTTTTAGGTGGTCAAATGAAGAAGTTTGACCATGAGAATGGAGGATTTGGAGGGAATTTATTTCTCTACAAAATATAAAGGATTTTTTTTTTAAGTAGTCAAAAAGGGAATTTCATTTCAACTAGGAAAAGGAAACAAACAAACAAACAGACAAAAACGTCTTATCAAGAAGATAAGGACTGAGGAAAAACAACAACAAAAAAGAGACAATGGGAGCAAACAAAAACAAGGTGGGGCAACAGGCAAAAACACAGTCCAGGAATGCAATTTACAGTGCAAACAAAACCACCAACTGAGCTGCAATGGACTCGTTTGTGTCCATCTTTCCCTTGTATGGATTAGACCACTTGATGATGGATCTAAAAACACCCTCTTTCCACCCCTGTTGATTGGCAAAGTCTCCTTTGAAGATTCCACAATTGTTTTCCAGCGACTGAGCCCACTATAACAGCATGCGGCAAAAACTTCCATAACATCATTCTTCTCCATCCCATGCCCGATCTACATCCATGTTTCCTAGAAATAAGAGGAAATACATACTCCATTTTGTTTTCCTCCATAGTGGGGAGGTAATCTCAGCACTAGCCTTTTAAAGTCAAATCCAAACTCCAAGAATTCAAAATGCTTGTAACCACTAGAATTTTAGATTCTATATTTAAAAACAAATGCCTATATTATAATTCTTGGATTTGGAATTCCAACTCCAGGATTTTAAATGTTGTTGGAATTGCAACTTCTGTGAACCACAGACTTTAGGCCTATTGTGAGTCTTACATCCCAAGCAATGCCAAAACTGGAGCTCACAAAGTACTCAGTAGCTCTCACATTAGGGGCCGCAAACAGAAAAACTACGTGGTCCACGGATTCAAGCATGCCTACAAAATAAATCAGAGCATTGGTTTACCTTCTAAGGCTTATCCCAGTTATACATCCCAAATAAGGCCAGAACTCAGATCTCATAGATCACTGTAAACACTAACAGAAGGAGCACCAACCATCTCAAACAGAGAAGAAAATGAGCCCATGATGGAAACGAGATCCATACTCTATTAACATTTTTGATTAGCAGCTATAAGATCAAATCAGTTGACCAAGATGTTACAATTTCTCCTACTTAAATTCCATCACACTTTGATGGTTCAGTCATGATCCAATCGAAGATTAGGATTCTATAGGTGGGACACACCCACAATGGTGGAGCATTTGTTCTTTCACATCACTTAGATCCTACATTTTTGGTGCTCATTTCTGTGAGACTTAGACCCAGCACACTACTGTCTTTTTGTCATTGGCTGTTATACTCTACAAAACAGTTGTGTCCCAATTGGCCCATAGAGTCCCCTTTTCCAGAACTACTACTGTTTGAAGAGGTTATCTTTCTGGTTTTCTTGTACGGCTTTTAGGTAAATACATGCTCACATGTTTTTTTTCCCTTTGTGCATATTATGTTAGGGTGGATTTATGCCATCAAGCTAATGATGAAGATGATGATGAAGATGAAAATAGCTATACTGAAACCTTGTTGGAAAAGACAAAGACTAAATCAGGTGAATTACATGGGAATGGATGTAGGCTGTGTTGCATGCCTTGCATCTCCCCGACCATTCATGTAGGGCGGCGCCAAAAAATTGTGCTCATGGTAATACAACATGTTTATAACTATTCAATTGAGATATATTTTGTATCCTCAACAACGGCCTCTCATGTAATTGCATAAAATTGTGCCTGCTCATCCTTTAGGTAGTTCTGTTGACTTTTCTTTTTATGGTTGCACTCGCGGTGCTTATCTGGATTGGGAAAGGGAAAAATCACATTGATTCCTCGCTAATGGCCATGGTATGAGCTTCAAGGATTTTGTTCTTAATTCCTTGAGATTCTTTATGATGTTTTCATTTTATTTAAGCTTTGGTTTATGGTATTGAGTTCTGCACGGATATTTGCATCTAGATGACCAGATCAAAGTTTGATGTTAGAGATCTTAATTGTCTTCAAAGTAAAAATGAACTTTCTATAAAATGTATGTAAACACAAACACAATAGTTCAACTTGGTTGTGGGTAAAAACTACATATCAGAAGAGTAATAGCCTCGAACAGGGAGACTATGCTAATATTGGTGGATATGGTTGTGTTCTGGGAGATAAGGTGGCAGTGTTAGGTGGGTAAACTAGTTAGGGGGTTACTTTTTAATTATAAATTGACAAGCATGTTGAGGATGACTTATGTTGGGAACAAACTACACTACCAAATGAAAAAGGCCTCTATGTGCTGACTTCTGTATTGATTGCACCAGTCCAAAACTGAGTCCAAAACTTATCTCCTGTGGCCATGTAGGCAATTATCACAACAATGTCTGGCAATATATTTTGGAATGGCAACACTTCTCAAGTATTAAATTTTTTTTATGGTTTTACATCCATAACCAATCATTCACATGACTTTATTCAAATATTCTAAAATTAGTCTTTCTGATGGTCCTAGTTGTAGAGTTCAACAAGAATGTTGAATCCTAGATGACTTTGCTGAAGGTAGTGAATGATTTGAATTATCCTAGTATATTGTTGAAAAGTTCTGCAAAAGCTGTACATAAAATAATGGGACAAGTTGACAATGATGAATAATTTGTATACATGATTTTGGATTTGATGTATTTATGTTGCAGGTCCAATTTGGTTGAATGTATTAATGTTTATTTGCTTAAACTCTTAAATGAGTTTCTTCTATAGTTGTGAATTTTCAATCTATGTCTTAGATGTTCTAATATTTCTTGATTTGCTTTTTGAAAGAAAAGATCACTTATCTTACTGGGTGTTGATCATTTAGGTTATGACTATCTCATGACATTTTGCAGCTTTATCTGGATACTTTTTCTGCAGTTATGCTCCTGTTAAGTGGAGCGTTGGCTTGCTATGGTAAGCACCAAACAACAGATTTTTGGAATGGTCTTATATTGCATGTAGGCACTAAGCATACAGTGCAGTCATGTGCATTGAGCTTATATTTTAATATCTGATGCTTTTGTCTTATAAAATATATCAAGTAATTGCATTTTAGATGAAATGAGGTTGTAGTTATGTTTCAAGCTTCCTTACATGTGTTCTTATTTCATGCTACAATATATAGGACATGAAACGTGTTAGAGTAAATAGATCCTTATATGGATCTTTGTATAATCCATTTATTACATTCCTTATATGTGAAGCATGTGTTCTCTTATATATAGGAAATTATAATCCTTTGTTATGATTATGCAATATATGATTCTCTTCATCCTCAACATGGTATTTAGAGCATACGTTCAAGAGAAACTTTGAACTAACGCACTCTCATCCGGCAACCGCCGCTGACACTGTAGTGGCCGCTGGAGATACTGTAGCATCACTGGCGATACTATAACTACCGTTGGAATCATTGTAGCATCAGTAGAGATATTATAGTGGCCGTCGAAATCACTGTAGTAGTCATCAAAAACACTACAATAGATTTTGTCAGGTCCTGTAGGCCTTATCTCATCACTATTAGCCACCACGAGGCCTACATCTAGGCTCCTACATTGTCGACAGGTCTTTCCATGGCCTGCTCCTTTTATGGCCAACGTTTAAGCCTTGAATGGATTGTTTGATGGTTGTATATGCTGCTATAACTCTTAGACTGCATCTAGGATCCCTCTCGTGGTCCCTTATATGGGATTATTGCAATCCTATATTTAGTATTTGTACATTGTTGTTGTGTTGTTATGTGACTGTTTGTGTTCTGAAATGGTTACTTAGTCTTTGATAATTTCCATAGAGCTTATCTGAAGATTGCCAATCCTCTATTGTTAGATTGGTTACTGTAATCTTTTGAATTATTATTTGTTGATTGTGCGTGATACGCATTATCTTATAATCAATGTGATTGACTATTGTTGTTTTATACTTATTTTGTGCAATTGTCTTCTAGTCAATGTGATTGGCTATAGTTATTGTCTATCTGCTTGTTGCTACTATTATTGCTGCAACATTTACTACTACTACTACTTTCATTTCTTCCAAGTTATGTAGTTTTTTATCAATAACATAAAAAATCTTTACGTAACAAGCTGTGTATGTTAAATGTTTCAGCTTGAGGGGGAGTGTTAAAATAAATGGATCCTTATATGAATTTTTATGTTATCTATTTAGTTAGTTATAGGTTAAGTATGTATTCTTCTATGTATAGGACATTATAATCCTTTGTTATGATTATGCAATATATAATTCTCTTCTTTCTTAACTGAACAAATTAATATCTTATCTCTTTTTAAAAAAGATGAATTAAGGATACATTTTAGATTTCATATATAAAACAAATTTACAGCAATATGATTGTTCGGAATATATTTGTGAATGTGCATGTGACATCTTTCTTGGAGTCGGTTTTGTAACAATTATAGGTACCAACTTAAAAAAAAACATTTATTCCTTCAAAAGTTGAACCGAACCTCATATTTTACGTTAGATTATTTTGAGATGCCAGCTTCTTAGTTATGTACAAAACATTTCAAAAACGTTGGCTTCAAAAAGTTTTGGTATGTTAGCTCTGCATATGGGAATAATTGGTTCTCCCATGAGCATTACCAAAACGCTTCCGTAATAGAACAGAAGCTATATCCGTATGTTGTACAATGCCCACCACTTAGGTGTGAGTTCTATCTTATCTCCAAAACTTTTTGTAAGTCTTTGCATTGTTCTATAAACATGCACGAGTAACCGAATGTGCTCTTAACTTTGTAGTTGAATTCTCAAGAATGCCATGTTTTGGGTCTAACATTTTCATGTCCATGATTTGCTTGATTTTGGCGTTGCGATATTCTGTTAGTAGCAGTTAGCAACGTTATCAAGATCTATACTTTTCTTTAAGAGGAATTAAAGGCTAAATTCTACCCCTCCCATATGATTGATGCCTCCATTTAAGCGTACTAGGTGTACACTTCTACAGATATTTCCTGAATTATTAAGATTTCATATTATTGATTTTACTTTTTAGAAATCTATATTATGGAAGCTCCTAAATCCTGAGATGTAAAATATAGATATTGAGTTCCATAACTTCCATCTCAGTGGTGATATTTAGTTCAACAATGCTTAGTGTATGACCAATGTGAGGACAATGAAATTTTGGGACTCTATTTATAAATTATAAAGTTTGATTGATTTATTTAGTTTAAACATTTAGAACAAAGGCCTATTTTCCTTGAGCGTCACAGTATCAGCTATTGACTTTGATGTTAGCCTTTAGCTTTATAGACCCAAGATGCCTTTATTCTTTGGTAATACTTAACCAGAGATGACTTTAAGCTCATTTGTAATTAGTTATAACGTTATGCTATATTATGGAATCTGATTCCGATTTTTACTTACATGGAAACCATTAATATTTGTGAAATGTGACCTTCCCTCATTTGATTTGATCCCAAGAAAGCTACACAGTGATGTATTTGTCTGCAGTAATTTTGTGAATGTGCTGATCTCATGCCTTGCAAATTCTTAGAACATTAAGTAAAGACCATCAAGACCATGGAATCAAATGTCGGACAGTGTCGGCGAAATTTCGCCGACACGTGTCGGAAAGTGTAGGTAGGGAAATGATATTGCAATGTATGTCGCGACTTACCTGATGTCGGACGACATGTCGGTGGGTGTCGGTGGATTTCGGTGGTTTTTTACTCATGTCGGACGACGGGCTGGATACCCCTTCTCTGCAAGTCGACAAAACTCCCACTCCCGTGATCACGACTGGGGACACCCGTGCTCCAGCCTGCTCCAACCTCTAGCCACTCCCGTGCTCTTTAAAATCAGCAACCTCCAGCCTGCTCCGCAAGTTGCCTCGAGCCCTTCGTCCCCAGTCCTTCGTCCCCAGCCCGTCGTCCCCAGCCCGACGTCCCCAGCCCGTCGTCCACAAGTCTTCGCCGACGCCGATCTTTGCATCTCGTCGAGTCCGCAATAGGTTTTTTTTTTTTTTTTTGCATAAAACGAGTACACTGACTTTATTATGCCCTCTTCCACTATATGCAATATTCACCCCACAGTCGCGCTTATTATGCAATATTCTCTGCATCTCCCGTACACAGACTTTATTATGCAATATTCAAGTTTAAAACATTACAAGGTCTTCTGTTAAAGTTAAAACAGTTTAATAGTTAGGTGCTTCCGTCTGTTTCGCTAGTCACATGACCACATTGAAAACTTTACTTTGATAATTTTACCCTTCTCCAATTACAGTAATAGATTTATTCATAAGGTTAATTCTTTATTATGTTTATTTAAGGATTTTTAATGTTTATTTCGTAATTAGTTAAAAATAAAGAATTAACTTAATACAATTTCCATTCATCATGATAGATTTAACACAATAATTCT